>REGL01000197.1:138839-160809 GCA_004194395.1 Aurelia aurita complex sp. Pacific | reverse complement strand
TAAGTATCTGTAACCAATCCAGAAGGTATCTGCTATCTCTCTAATCCATCTTTCTGAACGAATTTCAGTAAAGTTTAACTTTCGCTGCGAGGAAGCTCCAGCTCCGAATGTCGTCCCGGCAAATGACCCGGTAGTTGTTGTTGTTGTTGTCCACGTAAACGACTTTCGGCGAAAAGGGGGGCAGCGAAGGGGGGGGGGGAGTTCAAACAGGCATCCAAATGCATGCAAAGTTATTGGCAAAAAGCAAATGATTGCTAAATGCAACGAAAATAGATCGCCAAATAGCTTTGATCGGATGTGGTGATATATTCTATTTTCTGAAAGTAAGTGCATTATCATTACTGGTTCAGTTTGCGATGAAATTTTATTTCTCATATTTCCGATTACGAGTCAAAACGAAGAAACAATGACAGATAATAGGATCAGCTACTTTTTGTTGAAAATCAAGTACAAAGCGATTAGAGATCGCAGACAAAGGGAATTTTATGCCTGATTGGTCATTTCATAAACAGAAACAATACAAGCCGGAAACCAAGGTAGCTAGGTGGCTCGTTGTGCGTTTCAGAAATAGTTGTTAAGAGCAAACATGAGCATAAATCCAAAAAAGAAGGATATATCTAAACTGCTGCCTCGGGCATTTTCATTTTTTGATTAAGAGAAGTTGAGTGACAGGCGATTCAAATCCTCTTATTTTTGGGGCGTAATTAAAACACTTGCTGCTCAGCTTCTGAACCAAACAAATAAAATGCCTGAGTTAGAAGCTTAGATATATCGTTCTTCTTTCTTCTTTGAAATTTCTTCTTTCGCTATATGCTCATGCTTGCTCTTAAAACCATTTCTGGAATGCACAACGAGCGAGCTAGCTACCTGGGTTTCAGAGCAATCTTTGCGGCTTGCTTTGTTTTTGTTCATGAGTTGACCAAACTGGCATGGAATTCCCTTTGTTTGCAACAGCTAATTGCTTTGTACGGAGGTGTCAATCAGCGGATCCTATTGTAACATTATCTGTCCTTGTTGAACTAAGAAGGAGAATACACTGAGGTTTTCCATATTTCAACTCATCCAAAGTAATCAAAATTGAAATGAATATAATCAGCATAAATTCTCTTACATAAAAGACAGCTCAACGACGAAACAAATATACGAACTAAATCTACGGTAGGTGCACCGGGACTCGGGTCAAGGGTATCTTTAAATATCATCTCAAGGGTAGGGGACGTGTTATTTTTCCCAAAAAGTTGCACCCACAAAGCCATGGTCAACCTTCGTTGGAGGATTGCAAAAATACATAATGCAAAGTTATTACACGTCCCCACAAAGTTTTCAGAATTCCAAAATCATAATTCTGCAAATTATGAAACAACTTTTGTCCTATACTTTCGCCAATGCTTCTCCAAAACAGCGCCCATAATTCCGCAAAATGTCTGAAAGTGATAATTCCATAATTCTGCAATATCTCTGAAAGATTTGCCCTCAAAAAGGCACATTCCCGCATCAATAGTATATGATTTTCAGTAACCATATTTAGTATCAAGTTAATCACAAACATACTAAGTTTTCCCCGCATCACAAACATACTAAGATACCCCTTCCCAGAGCAAGGAGGTGTAGCGAAACGGCCTTACATTGTTCAAAATGCTTATTGATTTAGAGTCTACAAAGACATATTGGAGATACAACTAACTAAACTATTTACAAACACGTGTATTCTAAAGTGATCGTGACGTGAGCATCTCCTATAACAGCCATACAGTAAAACTATGGGGGTGCACTACATTCTAAAACGCTCTTCACTCATGTAAAACTGATCAATACAAAATCTTCTTGAACAATCTACGGCTAATTCTAGAATTGTATTGATATCCTACCTACTCTAGGCCTCTAGAATTCATCTCTCTTGTTGCTAAATCACTAACAAACTATGGTGGCATAAAGTGTCGATATTGAATAAAATCCATGTAAATGAAGTTGTCTAAAGCCGAATAACTTTCTGTTCAGTGTTTCTTAAAATAAATGAGCTGAGCTACAAAGAGCAGGCGATGAATATGACAAAAACCGAGAAACGCCATTGTTTCTCGTGATTTCATTTCCTTGGCCACGAATCAGATATTCAAACAAAAAGGGCTACAGTAAATCTCCGCATATAAGAACCAACAAAAAACAAGAACCTAGAGGCCATTTTTCCTAAATTATGCACCTTGTAATTAAGGACCTGTTTCAGTTTGATGAAAAATATCTTCTTATTGCAGGGGTAGCAACGCTGATCTTGATTGTCATTATCAAGTTCAGATTTGCCCTAGCTGGCTGTTAAAGTTTGAACCTCCTTCCCTGCTGGTTGTAAGCTTAGAATCAATTATTAGGTCCATTCCATAATAACTTTGCGAAAACAAATAACACGGTTGAAAATCTTTGGTGAAGACTCTGAAAAGGCCTACCCAAGGCACCCTTCGTTATCGAATAAGAACCTTTATACCTTGATATTAGTCTTAGTACCATTGAAATGAGAACCTATTTCAGCCTGGAACTCAAAAGATTAGGTGCTCATACACGGGGATGTACTGTATTCTAAAGCCTGCAAGATATAATCTTTTAACTCAGGCTATTCATTTTCATTGGCCTGGCAGCTTTTTGTGCTTTATATTGCAATAGGAAAGTAGCTATGCTAATACAAAATTTACCCTCCGTGCGATAAACAATCTTCAACATTTATAAACTCCTTGTTCAATGAATGCGGTTTATGCATTAAACTATCTAATGCTGCTAAATACGTTCTTTTCTTGCTACAGTATTCAGAAATTTAAAACTTCTTACCTAAAAAAAGCTGAAAAGGGAAATGTTTCCCTTAATTAAAATAGGGATGGTTTGAAGGAGATCTCTCTTGTTTGTCACTGGGGGACAATTTTGCTGTTTCAACATGCTTTATTCGAAGTTGGTAGGAATTTTAAATTGTTTGCTCACAAATAAATTCTGTGGGACATATAGCGTCTGAATTCTACGATCTCAAGGTTTCATGGAAACCATGATAAATAATTGTTCTGATCAAGGGCGCCTACCTTGTAGGAAGTGTGTTCATTCCCAGTACTGTACCGGTGACCCCGTGCACAGAGTGACCCAGTACACAGAGTAATTGGTGTCCTGTGACCCAGTCCTGACTTTCAAATTCTAACGTCAGTTGGTGTTGACCAATCAAAAATCACGCTGTCTGGTGCCCTGTGGCGAACTCGTATTACAGTTGATCTCGTATTACATCAACACTGGAATTTGAAACCACAAAGTTATTCATACGTCATCTTGACCTTGACAGGACAGGTCACAGGATACCAATTACTCTACAGTACTGGGGATGAATACAGTTCCTACAAGGTAGGCGCCCTTGTTCTGATCTATGTAAAAACAAAACATATGTCTTTATCTTTCTCAGCTTTCTCTCAGGACTTTAATTCTGAACATCTCTGAAAAAATGGAATTCTTCACGATTTGTTCTGCTAATTTGACGTCTTCAGGTAAACCAGCAACCAGTATGAGATATGACGTCATCACCTCACAACTGCCATATCTGCATCAATCTACAATTTCATTGGGTGTTTCTAGACACGTAACCTTTTCATTGCCTTTCAGCTGACTGAGCCAGGAATAGAACACGCAATCTTTTAATAATTGAACTAAATGTTGTAGTCTGTTGAATAATCATTGAAAGGAGATCTTTTGTAGAATGCCCCCTTCTCTTTGGGCTTCTTTCGTGGCAATGACATGGTAGAAGCTCTGTGAAAGAGATCAGAAAATGCCACAATTAAAATTTTATCAAATCCTCATACAGGGTGTCCCAAAAAATTTGTGCCCCGTTTGCCTGAAGATTGCGACAAAACGGCAAAAGATTCTCGCCAAATTTTTGCATGATGTTGCGCTTCGGATATTCAATTAAAGTTTGCTACCATCCCCATAAAAATCCATTGAAAAATGATGGAGCCATGACCTTCAGAACACCAAATTTGCCTGATGACTGAAACCAGCGGTCGGCCATTTTGTCTTTTGAAAAACGGTCTTTCGGAGAACGGAAATTGGGCGGTAATTAGATTTTACAGCCATGTCACCTTCCTTAAAAATTGATGTGATCCGAGCATTTTTCCAAAAATCAGGAAACTGATTTGTTTCAAGAGAGGTATTAAACATGAAAACCAAGCTAGGTATGTTGTCACTTCAAAAGCTCTTAGATGTTTTTACCTTACCCATTGTATCTCTGATGCCCTGCACTACAATTTGGCCTCAAGTTGAAACGCATTTATCAGGGTTAAGATCATATTCACCTGTGAGCATGGGGTTGGGGGCATCCTCACTCTTGCTTGCTAGATCATAACCTACGGAGCAGAAATATGCATTCATAGTATTGGAGATGTCCTGCTTATTTATGATTTCTGCTCCCGATTCCTTCATCAGATCTGTTTGTGGATTTAGATCTTCAGGTACATATTAGTTGCAAGGCTCCTCCATAGAAGCACACCAGCAGTGTCCAGCTACCCATGAGGAGCATACTTCATCAAGGTTAGTGATTAATCAAGACACTTAAAGACCCACAGCTAAACATGATCCTTTTTGCGGCCCCATAGCCAACTTTGGTTTTATATGAACCAATGTTCCAGCCAAGGTTCTGTTTAGACTGATTACACGTCCATAGTTATTGATAATGATAGACTGAACTACACTGGAGCGACAACAACAACATCAATTCACTTCAATGAGAGGAGCATGAAGTTGATGGTCCTTGTGTAGTGAGGCTAGGTTCTGCTTGCTTTGTTTTTTATTCAGTGCGCAAAGAACCATGTTTAGCTTTGGCCCTTTAACGATGATATGTTAAAACATACCTTCTAGCAATTGGTCTTCTGTAGAGGTACACGAATAGTATAATAACAACTATAATGATGAAAGCGCCAATTGATGCTCCGATTATCAATGGTAGTGGTGTCTGATTTTCGTAGTCTGAAAGGAAATTAAGAAAATATTGAGGAAATAAGCAAAACTTAGAGTAATAAATGCATTTCACAACTGCAGTAAATATCTGCATGTAAGAACCTTGTGAATTAAGAACCTACAGTCTGAAATAATCACAATAGCACCCAATTTATAAGAACAAATCCATTGTATTCATTCCATAAGAATCCAGGCTGACTTGCAAAATTGTAGGTTCTTTTACGCGTGTGTTTACAGCACTTCACGGCCATTAAAAAAATCACGTTCCCATGCAGATCTAACAGTCAGCAACAGACAACAGAACATTACATTATCTAGTTGGCCTTAACTCAGAACCTCTTTTAAGGGACCAGAACTGGGGGGGGGGGCAATCTATTGTTTCCTTGTTTAAAACGGACAATAGGCCTATTGCTTGAAAAGGTCAAAAGAAGGAACTAGGGGGCTCTCATTCCAATTAGCAAAAAATTATACACTGCAAGTTTTATTTCAATTTATTCAGAGCCGAAAGAAGCATCTTAATCACGGAGGAGGCATGCCGTTTAAAGGGCACACTTTTTGTACGAACGGCACTTTGATATACGTCAGATTTAAACGGTACAAACTATTGTTATCATTATTAAATATCTATTTAAAGTAGGCTAAAAAAAATGAATAGAAAAAATTACAGCTAATTAAGGCCTACTACTTACAATATATACATAATTTACAATAAAACTATTAATATATATTACACACAGTTAAAATCTAGCATGTTAGAAACAAATGTGATACATAGCAGAAAATAGTGCGAATCTTGACAGCTAGATGCCCGATTTCGTTGCTCTTCACAACAAACCGAAACGAGAAGTAAACATAACCAAATCATTGAATGACCAACATAATGGCAAATCTAAACAACATTCTGTCCGCATCAGTCTTCAAATGGGCGCCTCCTGAAACAAATACGGACGCTTGGGTTTAAAGCAAAATCTATGGGGGCAAGTGCCCCAATGCCCCCCAGTACCCACGTCTCTGAATTCATTACCTAAGCTTAAACAACTTTTGAATTACTATTTCTTACCTTCTTCCTGCGGAAATTTCTTCGTCACAACGGTGTTTCCACTAAATGAAGTAGGAGTACTTGAAGTGACGCCTTGAAGGTTATTTGGCTTTCTTTGCGATGATAATTTTATCAACTTTCGAGTTGTAATTTTTGGCGTTGTTGTTGGGGATGCCTCCGTCACTGAAAGAAAACAAAAGTTGGACAGTAAGAAGAAAGATCAGCTATACAACTGTAGTGATAGGGGATACATGACAATTTCGCTGGAAAAAATCTTCACTAAAATCATCGAAACAAAAAGCAATAACATACCACAAGTGACGGCAGTGATAGCCTCTTTCACAGTTTTATTCAAATTAGAACATGTCGTTGCGTCCAGATCTATAATTTTGTTTCTTATTGCCAAATCTGACAGCAAGGTTCGAAGTTTACATGTGCAAATGATTGGATTATTCTTCAGTTTTCTGAAAAAAGAGAAAACGAGGATTGAAAATATGACGATAACGACAAGAAGAAAGTTTACATTGATAATAATGTCAAATTTGAAGAGAAAATTGGAGAAGGCATATGCAAAGTATCAGTCAATGCCTAAAACTCTCGCACTGCCCTGATGAGGTTTGAAAATGTTCTTTCCTTTTGGGACAAATTGTTAGTACAACAAATCATTAGCTACTGACATTATAACTTTCTAAAAAAGCAACAATATTCTGAGAGAGGAAATGATTATTTTTATACTGTAGATACTTCCTTAGAGCAAGGAATTTGGTCTTGTTCTATCTGGTGAGTAAAAAAGTGTACGCATTGCTTGAAAAATTGCATAAAAATAAATATAAACTGATTTGAAAAATTACAGCTCCATTGCCTGACTGTGGGTCAACTCAATTTGAGAATTTAGCCACAATTTACAATCCACTTTTTTAATCTCAACTGAATAACTCTCGAAAATCTTCTTCCATCTACCATGCAAAACAAGCTGAGTTGTTCAATTTGATTCACTTCAACTACCAAAATGGTAAAGTAACACTTTGGTTTCGGTGAGGCATTGCTTTCTAATGAGACGTAAACTGTTTTTGTAGTGCTTTCCCATCAATAGACCATTTCGACAATGAAATCTCATCGATCAGCTTCGAAGGAAATGACGAATATTTTCCCGCCTTCCCGCCAAAGTTGTTTGAGGCAAGGCCTCCCTTTCGTTACGAGGCATATGAGTAATAGGACATCCTTCCGGATACCTTTTAGGCAATTATTTCTAAAGATTTCTTAACATCAACCATGAATTTAACCCAACAGCTATGTGAAGCGAAATCTATCATTCGTAGAAGCGCCGTGGCAGCAATTTGCCAGATTAGTGTCCGCCATTTTACTACAGCAAGCCGCTCTCCCCAGCCCCTTCTTTTAATTGTCGACATGGTCTATTGTGGAAATAAAAAACCCAAAATCTACATGATAGTGAACCGTCCATTGTTGGCTGCTCTCCAGCATATCGAGACATAGGACTTTTAGCTAACTTCCGATTACAGAACGAAATGATGCACCAAAAATTACGAGAGAAATCTCGAAAATTAAGTGAAAGCATCAGTAAAATGATGGATCTAAAATTTTGCAATTTAGTTGCGTTGTTTTTCCTGCACTTTTTTCATTTTTGACTCATTCGGTATGAACGTACTCAGATGTTCAAAGGTGTCCCAGTTATCACAACAACAACAACAACAACAACAACAACAACAACAACAACAACAACTGCAGCACTGCAATACTTACACTTTTGTGAAACTTGGCAAAGCACGGATAGCTTCAACTGGAGGCTCAGTGAGAAGATTTGATTGAAGATTTCTGAAAGAGCACAAATGAGAACACATCACTAACGTCACAAGTGCTCCTGTACTGGGGGTTCCAGTACACCTATAAATCGTTGCGTCGACTTCATGATACAAAGTCAAAAATTAAGATACTGATGAACATTTTCACTGAATTCTATGAACATGTATAGACATATTTATACACAATTTTCGAAGATGTATACCTATATTTACACAAACTTGATGTAGAGAAGTTGGACGACAAAAAATGCTAAGATCTATTTTAACACACTGAGGCCTTCGGACTTGTTGTCCTCATCAGAGTGTGATTTCGATTGTAAATATTTGTCAGAGTGTGATTATTTAAACAAAAATAATCCACTTTTACCTGTTCTTCCTATTCGTCTTGAGTTAGCAACAACAACATCCTAATTAATGTTAGAGTTAAGAACAACATCCTAATTAATGTATGCAATAAGCTTATTCTCCTGATCTTGTTACATTCATGAGTAATGCACTCCGTTGATTCAATTCGTTAAACTGATTATTGAAGTAACATCTGCACATCAATATGCTACACCGTATGTTACGACTTAAAACTTCAAAATTGGATAAAGCAACTCACATTTCTTTGATAACAGAAAGATCTTTGAACGCATCTACTGACACTGTTGATATTTTGTTCTTTTGTAAAGTTCTGTTGAACAAAAAAAGTTTTACTTAAAATGAGCCTCAAATTCGTGTGCAGTAAAGCCAGTAGAAGGTCTTACATTGATAACCTCTTGCAGAAGCTTTAAAACAGGCCACAAACCACGATGAATTCTTTTTGCCAGAGCAACGACTTTTGTATTCTTTAGCATGTGTTAACCCTTCGGGAGGACGAAAGTTTCATCCCCTGGGGTAATAACAGGCGATTTCAATAATCATTCCAGGCGATTTCAGCTTTCCAAGAGCAGAGAATAACAAGTGCAAAAACGCGTTTAAGTCATTGCTGTGAGGCATAAAATTTTGGAAAATTTGGTCGTGATTTAGGCCATTTTTGAAAGTTCCTTGAAGGGGCTCTCTCGAGAAAATTCCTCATAATTTCAGAACGGAGTGGCTGATTTCCGTCAAATAAATTAGATGTCCACGATTAGATGATCTTTTTGACAAAAGTATCATCTTCATATTTGGGAAGCAGTGGTCTCTCAAACGGGAATTGCTTTTTAAATTACCAGTCGGTATCTTGTGCTCACAAACAATGACGTAGACTGATCTTATGAAGATATGTCTTATGATTGGCTAATCAAAACACAAAAACAAAGATAGCAATAAATTTGTTGTTACATATGAAATAATTTAGACCACAAACATGATTTACTTTACTTACAAAGTTTCCACTCTGTGTAGGCCTGTAAATGTACCAGATTCGATGGCGGATAAGTTGTTGTTTGCAAGACCCCTGTAACAAAAGATTAATAAGTATGAATAATGTTCTCATCATCTTAAATTCGGAAGAACCTCGAACTAAAGCAAGATTATAGTTTTAATCTTTTTAGAGAACGTAAGATAAGCGATACATGATAAAACTTTTAAAAAGAAAAAGGAAACCGAAGAAAGCCAAAACAAACAAATATGGATCAAACAAATAAATAATGACCTGAGGTAAACAAAACAGTAGATGAACAAACAGAGCATGACTATGAATGATAGAGAGAATAAGGCTAACGTCCTGAACACAACAGAAACAGCCTACAGGCAAAAGCGAGAACACAATCGAAAAGAGCCGTAGCATTCAGCCCACACAGCAGCCTCCAAGAGGTATCAATTTAAAATGACGATCGATTTGTTGAAGCAATTTCTGACAATGAATACCAGATACTTACAAATAAAACAACTTATTTAGGTCTTTGAAAAGTCCAGGTGTTAGCTTCTCGATCCTGTTGTGTTCCAAGTTCCTGAAAATAAAGAAAACCAGTCTTTTATCAGTCCTTGGTAGACTAAAAAAACACTTAAATTCATTACAGTAAGAGCAGTATTTTGCTATTTAAAAAAAATACGCACATACATCATTCTATTTGTAACGCAGGTTGAAAGGTGGCAGCCTCGAGATAGTTGATGTGCACAAAATCCTTTGACTTTGCTGAAGTTTAGGGAAGTAATTAGCCTCGTTTTGAAAACGGCAAAAATGTTCTAATTTTTGTTCTCTTCGTGTGTTCGTAAGACACCCGGTTTAAACCAAGGGCGGTGCCAATGAGTGGACTGGGGCGGAAAAGCCCACCCCACTTTTATCTGGTCGGTATTTATTCTCAAGCAAAGATGATCTAAAAACAGTTAGGTACACCTTCAAAGTAATCATTTCTATCTCTTGTCCACCCCATGTTTTCAGGCCTGGCACTACCCTTGGTCCAAACTGAACTAGTTAGAGTTCCATCTTCGAATCGTGCAATCTTCAAACGGTGCCAGAACAATTGTGTAATAATAATAATAATAATAATAATAATAAAGAATTTATTCAACGTTGGATACAAAGTTTAGTTTACTCTATAAATAGGGCAACTAATTCAAACCAACTATTTACAAAAATACAATATTTACAATTTCAGCTACTTACAGATATTACAATTGCAACTGTCTCCATTCCATTGTTTGACATGTATTTTGAACGAGGCCATAGATTGGCTTGACTTTATCTCATCAGGTAAAGCGTTTCAAAGAATACTGCCTCTGAAGGCAATTGAATTTAAGCCGTAAGTTGTGTGCCATTTTCATGTAAACGGGAGGGCTATCATTAACAATTTCGTATTGTTTTCAAATTGTACCAATATCGCATGAAGATAGTTTTAAAGAACTTACGCATAATGAACTCCCTCAGCTCCTTTGAACACTCCAGGTAAAATAATTCTTATGTTATTTTGACTCCAATGGCTGTAAGAAAATAAAAGCGAATTTAATTCTTTAAGTAAACATACAGAGAACGATGAAGCAAGGCCTACTGCATGTAAATTAGTCCGTTTAGGCCGATAGTTCCATCTTCCTAAAACCCCTGGTCAAAGGAGGTCAACAAAGTGGCTGACAGAAGATCAAGAACAAAATTTGGTCAACTAAGTAATTTGGGCAACAAAAACTCATCGGTTCTTTTAAACCTCTCATAAGGAAGTGTTTTACAGACCCAAATCTACGAATACAACGATTGTAAACTGGTCCTTTGTCTTTTCCTAGCTACACGTCTGAGGAGCGAAGTTCTTTGACTTTCTTCCTCTTCACACTCTCCACTTTCTTCCAAATGTAGAAACAAGCTTTCATAGCAAGCAAGATAGCACGCAGCATCTATTAATAGATGCAGGCTTGGGTTATAGGCAGCTACACAGCTGATATGAGTTTCCACCACTACAGTTTGTGTCCTCAATAGTTATCCCTGAGTACAAATTTACCGACCTCGGAGATATGGACAGCTGAGCTGGCCGGTGGATTGCGTTTTGTGGTTCCGGTGATGGGATTTGAGCCAACACCCCAGGATATTCGAAGCATAGCGCAACACCCCAGGATATTCGAAAGCATGGCTCCTTAACCACATTGCCACACCACTTTAACCGTAAGGAAGATAAAATCTATGAAGGGCCGCCGCAAACCTAGCCCAGCCAAAGCCATCATTTTGGAACATTCCCCCCTTTGTACGGTTGTTTTCGTCCGATTTTTGTAAATTTTCCCAACTGTCGCTCCAGCCCCCTGGCTCGTATGCTCATGGCAATTTTCATCAACAAAATCATTCAAGACAATGGCCAAAGAATACTCACAGCTCAAAAATAGATGTTGAATTCTGGAAAACTCCTTCTGATATCCTCTCTACCAAGTTATTCTCCATCCAGCTATCAAAAGAAGAATCGGGTAAATGATTAGTGATGACTTGAACAGAGAAATGCTCGAATTGACTTTCCATTTCATCCATAAAACTGGTCGTTTTGACTAAGATCACTACGAGTTTTGACTTTTCCTTGAAAGTAGGCTGAAAAGTCTGTTTCACTTTATCAGGTGTATGTGCGATGTCAGGCACGACTAAAAACAGCAATGAGTTTAGTGTGCGGTTGAAAATGTTTTCTCTTCTGCAAAGGCGCACTAACATACAGGAATATAAAAAGTTAGATTCGAAAAAGATCAAACAACACAGCGATTAGACCAATTAAAGACACCAGTAGAGACGAAACAGAGAAGAAAACTACGACCAAGACAAGGTAAATAAATATATAATTAAAACATGGGTGTGCAAACACCCTTGTCTCAACCAGGATGCCCGGCGCGTGCCATCTCTTTCTTGGCCTATATGTTGTTGCCATTTTCATTGCCCATGGAAATCATGACAACAAAGATATGACACGTGCAAAGCTAGCCTGCGTGCAGACTTTATTTTCCATTGTGAAGGAGGGCCAATGCAAAGGAGAGTCCTCCTTCGCAGTGAAAAGTAAAAATCTGTACACAGGCTAGTGCAAAGCATGCTGGTAAAACTGTAAATTTCAAAATAACTCACAACATGACTTTGGCTCCCGGTGCTGCATTTGCGAATAACCTCTTTCCAATGCTGCGAATTCTATTCCGTGACAGGAAACTGAAATTGAGACAAGTGGCAATTGACTTCAAAAACATGACTTTTGTTAAGAAGCGGAATTTCATGGGAGATAAAAGTGTTCATAATGAAGCAAAATTATTAATCAGATGTTCATTTAATATACAAAAAATTGAATTGAGCAATAAATCGTAAAGTTTAGGATTCATAGGATAAGCTACGGGTCATCATATTCAAACAGACTACCTTATTAAAGGAAACCTCGGAAGGGGACCAAGGCACCCTGGCCTGTTATCTGACGAAAATATGAAAAATTCATGTAACTTGTAAAATACAAAACATTTCTCCAAAGCCATACCATCCTACCATTCCTTGGAAACTAGCACACTTAAAATACCCTTCCCCTCAAGATGTGAGTCGGTCCGAGGTTATCTCATCCCTTTGCCTTATAGGGAATGTAAGCATACAAAAGTGGCTCAAGCCATTTGCGGCCAAATTCTAGCCTATCAGATATCAGAATTTCCTGTTGACGTAGATCAGTTTTCCAAATATGGTGAGGCACGTGTCACGGCCTATTGTTTCTGTAAGGTTATTTTTGTCTAAGGTTTATATGTATATGCTTAGGGATCCTGGTGTGGCTACCTTCGAAACAAAATATGAAATGTACCGGGATGACGTGGATATGGGGAAGCAAAGACAATTCGAGGTGACATCGGGAGTGAGATAACATTGCTTAGTGGTCAAGCTTTGAATCATGAGATTCGATCAATATGACATAATGATAAGATAAGCGGTAACCTAAGAGGTAACCCGTATCCGTATTAGTTTGAGAAAGCAATAACCCATGATGACGATAGAACTTAGACAAGATTTTATATCAAACCAAAGTCATAAGGACACAGCACAGACAAACGGAAACATTGCTGAACATTACGTACGGAAGCAAAAAACATAGCTCTATAAGGTCACTGGCTTTTACAGCGCGGCTAACAATTTCAAAAATAGCGTACGAGATTTTGGGATTTTAAAAATCTTTTAGATTTATCAAAGATTTTTGAGATATTTAAGATTTCTAAGTCTTTTGAGATTTTCAGATTGTTAAGATCTTCAAAATTTTCTCGAGATTTTCAGATCTTCTCGAGATCTTTCAACATCTTCAGCAATATTGCAAGACTATTGAAGATTCAAATGATTTTTAAGACTTTCAAAGAATTGCCGAATGAATTGGTATTATTCGTTGGTGGAAATTTCTGGTATTTCTATTGACATGGGACAAGGTGCGCAAATAATTACCAAACAAAGACTCTACTTTCTACTTACACTTCCTGAAGTTGTTTCAAATTTGAAAATAGTTCATCTTGTAGATATTCTATTCTGTTATTTTCCATACCCCTAGAATGAAACAGAAAGGACTTTAAACAAATGAACATATGAGGTGCTAGGTAAACAATATTTCAAAGAAGTTAATCATAGAAAAAGTTTTCAAATGATATCGGATTCGATAGAAATGGAGAAACATGACAAATGGGAACATTACTTCAATTTCAGGGAAAATTAAAATCGTGAAAAACAATTCTTGGAGAACGAGAAGCTCCAAAAAATATCCACTTTTTGACAGGTCGTGAAATGTGATACATCGGATTGATTTTGAAAAATGATTTTCAATTTTAGCCACAATGGTAAAATGATACTTGGTGAATTTTGTTGATTTTCAGCTGACGATCTCCCGACTTACAAATAGTTTCTTGAAAATTCGTTGGTCTATAAATAGTGGTCCGCTATTTCTTCCACTCCTGCTGATAAATATTGCTTTACAAGCCTTTTAACTATTTTGCGCAAGACTGGATTGTGCGNAACATTACTTCAATTTCAGGGAAAATTAAAATCGTGAAAAACAATTCTTGGAGAACGAGAAGCTCCAAAAAATATCCACTTTTTGACAGGTCGTGAAATGTGATACATCGGATTGATTTTGAAAAATGATTTTCAATTTTAGCCACAATGGTAAAATGATACTTGGTGAATTTTGTTGATTTTCAGCTGACGATCTCCCGACTTACAAATAGTTTCTTGAAAATTCGTTGGTCTATAAACAGTGGTCCGCTATTTCTTCCACTCCTGCTGATAAATATTGCTTTACAAGCCTTTTAACTATTTTGAGCAAGACTGGATTGTGCGACATTTTCATGAAACTTTTCACGTCAATCACACGAGCCATTGGAATCATATTCGAACTCCTAATATTACAGATTTCTACCAAACTAGAAAGCTTTACTCATTCTGGACTCCTTTGGAGAATGGCAAAAAAACTATCGATAAAAGAACTTAGGACAGAGTATCTATTCAAGAACATGCCCCGAGCAAACTGATGCCTCCAGAGAGTCTAGAAAGTTCTTTATCAGAGGAAACAGGGCTCAGAATTTCAAGAAAACGGCTAGAAAATGTCGTAACGCATGATCATATCAAACCAAATTTTAAGTGAGTTAAAACTGAAAGTACAATATTTCCGCTCTAACGTAGGCAATGGAAACTAAATTTATCAAAGAACATCTTAATTCAACGTTTTTGATGATAAGTTCAAAATAACATGTGTTCCTATACGCTTTAATTCTTTTGTTTATCTGTGTACGACGCTTACGTTAATTGGATCAGAAAATACTACCTATTGTGCTGCAGGAATGTTTCTATTAACAGAAACTGAAAGGGAACATGCACAAAGGAGATGTAGATATTGTCATGAAAATGGCGACCACAAAGCCAAACAAAGATCAAGACAAGTCCGAGGCATGCTGGTTAAAAAAGAACCTTTAAAGAACGCCGGTCAACCAGCATCCTTTGCGCGCGTCGCATTTTGCTTTTCGACTGCGGCAGCCATTTTCATATGACATCGTACATAGCAGTGCTCAGCAAAGCGCAACCGCAAAGGATGCTGGTTGACCGGCGTTCTTTAAACTTGCAAAATAGACACTTTACGCCTTGTTGGTACCGATACTCTTAGACATGGACCTGACAATTTCCAAAGCGAGGTTGGCCTCACTTGTGCACCCATTCATCATCTCCTTAGTGACCAAGGTAGTAACGTTAGCGTAAGACGTGACCTTATTTGTGGTCACGAATGAACTCGAAATTTCTTCATCATGATAAAGTAAGCTTCTTCTAGGGCTGATCCCCTGTTCTTTGAAATATTGATGAGCCCCTAAGGTGCAAAGCTGAGTAGATTTTATACTTACACTGTTGTTGTATCTGGTAAAATCTTTGCGAAGTTCTGTGGTAAGCTTGTTATTGAGTTTCCTCGAAATCTCCTGAAATGAAACAAAACGAATTTTGACGTGGGCTAGCATGGGGTTTCCTGACAAGAAGAATCTTTTTCATAACGCAACAAAAAGCATGAAAAGGGATNTAACGTTAGCGTAAGACGTGACCTTATTTGTGGTCACGAATGAACTCGAAATTTCTTCATCATGATAAAGTAAGCTTCTTCTAGGGCTGATCCCCTGTTCTTTGAAATATTGATGAGCCCCTAAGGTGCAAAGCTGAGTAGATTTTATACTTACACTGTTGTTGTATCTGGTAAAATCTTTGCGAAGTTCTGTGGTAAGCTTGTTATTGAGTTTCCTCGAAATCTCCTGAAATGAAACAAAACGAATTTTGACGTGGGCTAGCATGGGGTTTCCTGACAAGAAGAATCTTTTTCATAACGCAACAAAAAGCATGAAAAGGGATGACTCGAATAAGTGGATAAGAACGACGAGGAACTGTCAATTTCCATAATCTTTTATTAAAAGTTTCATCAATATGCCAAGAGAAATTTCTTTGATTAAAAGTACAGACAATGTACTAGATCAATATGTAACGCATTGTGTGGAGCTATAATGAATGGGAGGCTTGTGTGAAGGGTGTCGGGGATGTTTAACCATTTTAGTCTAAACAAGGACCGGCTTTTATTTGTTATTGGCATGTTGCCTATGGTTTGATTTACTGAATGCTGGCCAGGTTTTATCAACAGCTCTACGGCTAGAATAGCCCCATTCCAAATCTGTTATGAAGAAATTTAACGGTGATGAGCAAATCAAAGTGCGTCTCTGATAACCAAGGGTGTCGGAGCTTGGAAATTGTCGGGGTCATCCTACAAGGGTCGATCCTGCGTCTACTTCTGTTTATCATTATCAAAATTGTCAAAAGAAGATCACATGGATGCAAAGTTTTAACGAGCCAATATCACCCGAGGTCCTTTGCGGGCACACTTCAATTTTCAGAGTGCCTGAAAATCAATTTTGGCCTAAACAAAAACTACAGATCCACAGTGCGGTTTGGTAATTGGGCTGACAGAACAGTTCAACAAAAGTAAACCTTTCTATCAGTTCACCTATACTGCAATGTCGATCCACAGAGTCTGAAATGTCAGCGTGCCCGCAAAAGACCTTGGGCAATAATGGCTCTTCAACGAGCATCACCCTTTGATCGTTGCACTGCCCAAAATTATCTACATCACCCTTACATCAACGTATGCCCAATGGGGGTATGTAAAACGATTGAATCATTGAAATCTGAAATGGACTTACCGTAAAAACTCTATTAAGCCCCATTTGGGCTTATCTAATTTTGGACACTTTTTAGTCCTTTTTGGACCACATTTTGCGGTTTAAACATACAATTTTACGAGTTAAATACATGAATTCGACAAAGTTTTATCTCATTCTATATCAAAATCAACATGCAAATTCATTCAGCTCAATACATGGAGAATCTTAACCTCTGCAATTTGATATAAGTGGGTGGGAGGGGGGGGGCTAATAGAGATGGGGGCTTAATCGAGCTTTTATGGTAGTTCTAAAGATTTAACAACGACGAATTCCCACACCTCTGAGAAGCAAATCGATAACATTAACCAAGATTTTCTTCTTAGCTGCTTAAAGCTGAACATTAAATCTTCCTAAATTCAATAACGTTCGGGAGCAATACTGAAATAACGCGATTTTCACGAGACAATGTCTTCATTTACGAATTCGCAAATATTTACTCTTGTTGATAAAGTTGAGCATATTTTAGTAATGAGATGTTTCTTAATCTCGTTACAAAAACGCTCATTTTATCAAGGAGAGGTCATAACAAATTCATATGAGTTCCTTCGCGCATGAGATCAATGATATATCTCCTCGTATTAAAGCCCTCTAAATATTCCAGCAGACATGGAAGCTGCGTAATTCATTTTTATTTCTACTTTTTCGACTGGGTGAGTGAAACCCAAAGCAATCCCCGTTTAAAGGCCACTACTCACTGGATGTAAAGACGATAAGATTGACAGATGTATCATGTACTATCAAACGATGGACATGCTCGAATCCATTTCAAATAAACCTGACTGAAATCTGCCACTCCGTTCTGAAGTTATGAGGGATTTTCTCGAGAGAGCCTCTCCAGGAAACCTCCAAAACAGGCCTAAAATCAAGACCAAATTTTCCTAACATTTCTGCCTTACCGCAATGACTTTTACATGGACATGTACAAATATATTGTAATGTTTACTTGACTGAAATCGGTTACTCCGTTCTGAAATTATGAAGAATTTCTCAAGAAAGCCCCTTCAAGAAACCTTCAAAACAGGCCTAAAATCAAGACCAAATTTTCCTAATATTTCTTCCTTACCGCAATGACTTTTACATGGGCATGTTCAAATATATTTTAATATTTACTTGACTGAAATCGGCCACTCCGTTCTGCAGTTTTGAGGGATTTTCTCGAGAGAGCCCCTCCAAGAAACCTTCAAAACAGGCCTAAAATCAAGACCAAATTTTCCTAACATTTCTGCCTTACAATAATGACCCCAACACGTTTTAGCACTTGTGATCCTCTTGGGAGGATAAAATCACCTGGAATAATGCTGTTATACTCCCGGTGATTACACTTTCATCCTCCCCCAGAGGGATAACACACGTGCAAAACCTGTAAGAGCCATTGCTGTAAGGTAGGAAATTTGGTCGTGACTTTTGACAGCTAATATTTGATATCCACAGAGCAGTGGCCTGTCAAAAGGAGATTGCTTTATTTACTCACCCGGTAAGAAAATTTTACAAAGAATACAAGATTCACTTCAAAGAAAGCTGAAGGTCGCTTGAGCTTTGCCCTGACATATAAATTTGAGAAAACGAGATATGGTAGCTTGAAGAAATTGACAGAGAAGCGGAGAAATGCTTGCACTTAAGACTTGCAAATAGAATTTGCATTTTCTTCTGACATTGATCACATGAAAATAGTTAGATACGTAAAGTAGCGAAACCACGAGAATGCAATTCAACTTTTTTGCTAACATGATGGTAAATTTGCTGAAGCAAACAAATAAATACATCGTAACCTTATTATGTATCGAATTTAATTGCTCGTCCAGCTTTTTACGGGTCAAACTCTTTTCTTGAAATCTTTGGGTCAAACAAAACTTGAAAGAGGGCAATCGAAAACATGCAGCAGGTGTTTCAGCATGCTTTTTGTCGCCAAGCCATACCACTACAGTAATCTGACATAAATTATGCATAAAAGCTTGCACCACGTTTTGAATGACGTATACCAAAGAATAAACCATTCAAATGGCATATGGCATGTGCTTGCTGCACAACGGGCAATAGAACAAGTTTCGTAGCTTCTGTAATTATTTTTGAGTGTGCAAGAAATCCATGTAGCAAAGTTCCACTTCAGAATCTTTCTAAAGTAAGGAGCTTGGTTATAGGGTCGGAATAGTGTTTTCTTTTTAATATTTTTGGATTGAAAGGTAATTCCCATGTACAAAACGCTGGAAGAGTGGGAAATATGGAGCAAACTTTTGTATCCTTTTATCCAAAACATGTGACCAGTCAAGAGCAGAGAGTTGTTGCTTTCTTTTCACAAGGCATTTCCTTCCCATGCAGTTGTTGCTCTAAAAAGTGGTCTTACATCCAGTTTTATCTCCTTCTTTGAAGTAAAAAAATGCTTTCAAGTAGGCCTTCTGATTGGAGCATTTTAACTGAATGCTTTGTTTTATATCTTTGTTTGCCTCTCCTGCTAGACCATGTCTGTGAAAACTTTGCTGTGATCAACGTCAGATGAAAATGCTGAACAAATGGTGGGTTAATCAGTGGGATTTACAAGTTCTCTGCCACTTTGAAGATTCTGCTACCCGCCTCTCTTTTAACTAACTAAAACAATTTGTCTGCTACCATAAAATAGGAGTGTGTCCTCAATAAAAAAAATGTGTGGTCTTCTTCTTAGAAATCCACTTTCTAATCACGCAAAACTTGTGTTGTGGTCCTACGGTTTGTGGTCCTCATTACATGCAACAGGGCGAGTCACCCTTGGGCCTATTAATAACTAACGAAGCCAACTAAATGTTGGGGTTACCAAATTAAAACTTCCTTTGACAGGAACGAATTACATTTTACATTTGGAAATTACTTCTGGAAGTCACATTATCAAGAATTACAGACGGGACATTTCCCATTAGGGGCCATTAGATGCCACACAAGATTCACGACAATGCAAAATTTCTCATAGAAACTCTTTCGTCGTTTTTATTCGCGGGTATTTTTGCCTGAAATCTAATTCGAGACATAAGTACTTGAAAAAGTTTTTTTTTTAATTAGAAAACACGTGAAAATTCCCGCGAATAAAAACAATTGGGGACTTTTGAATGAGTAATTTTGTGTTGTCGCAAATCTCACGCAACATTAGTTTGAGACAGACGAGATGTCTCGAAAAGTTTCTCTTCCAGTTACCAGGGAAGGAAAGTTAGTATGTCTCAGGTCAGGAAGGGAAACTCTGAAAAAAAAGATTTTGGTTTTGGATTTCCAGATTTTAGAAAAATCCCCAAACAACATTTTCAGAGCAAATCTCGAGACTAACATATTCATGGAAAGACTAGTTTTGACATTCTCAAAGAATGCCTGAGACATGATTTCCTCGGCAAAAGAAAGTTTATTAGTTTTTGCAATTACTTTGAGGAAATATTTCAATTTCCTAAGTAAGATACTCAGACATTCCCCGAGCTTTCAGAACTTTCTTGATCTGAGCGAAGTTTTGAGGACATCAATAAACATAGCAGATGTTTACATCTTGTTCGCATCGTCGCTATGAAAACCACTTTTATTATAGAGAGAAAATTAGGAAGTTATAACTACAAGTTAATCGATAAACTTGAAGATTACTTATTTGTTGTGTTATTTTAAGCAGATAAATACTTTGGGTTTCAGAAGAATTTAGCGAGACGGAATTTCAGTCCGAGCCTGAATCAAAATCGACTGGTCTTTTCCTTGCCTTGTCGTTGCGCTACAAAAACAAACCGAAACCTTATAAATATACCATAATTTGCAACAAATATAGTAGGCGAATGTCTCATTTGCTGAAATACCAGTTATCTAAACAATTTATCAAAGTTAGATAGCATTTCCTTGTTATATTATCATTATGCAAACACGCGAAAATGTGGCAACGCAAATATTGGTCTTTGAAGTCGCAGCCAAGAATCGATTTCCCCTCGCTGAAAATTCCTGAAAAATTGTCAAAAAAGTTGTTTATAGCTGGGTACATAGAAATAACATATACTTACAATAATTGCGTATCTCTGCTAATATTCGTTGGAAATATTCGCAGATTTTTTCTTTCGCAATTGATCGACACAAGGCCATTGGTTTTTCCGCACCGACATATTGATGGACAGGCTCTTGAAGTGTTGACAGAACAGTTAATCAAAAGTAAATAGACCCAGATCTCAAATAACCTCATGCTTCTTCTCGATATTCTTGTGCTTAGAAGATCCATATTTCTATCAACAAAACGTTTCTTGATCGTGTAATACTTCTTTATTTATCTCCTAGAAGATCTGGTAAATGCTTCGATCATAACCTCCAAAATACTTCTGATTAGCATAACAAACAACCGTGCGTGGTTTGTACTGAACGAATGACGCTCCGAAGAAAGGCACCGATTGTTCACGATTGTTCTCTATTCAATAAGATTTTCTTTAAGACCCTACGCCCAATAAAAGTGGAAATTACATACATAACCGAACGCTAATTGCATTACAGAAACAATTGTGAAGCTCTAGTCATACAAAAAGTAAGCGCGAAAGCTTTCAAAATTAATTTCATTGGAAGCCTGTCTGTTTCGAGAGGGTGATGAGGAATGAGATAAAAATTTGAATGATTTAGGACCCTTGAGAGTGTCTGAGTCGTTCCTATTTCTAAGTCAAAAATTACCGAAAAGGATGATTATTTTAGCACCAATCAGTTAGAGAAAATGTATGTGAAGAGGGGGTTATTTTTTTTTAGGTTTGTTGTAAAAACGAAACTCAGTTCAAAAGTATAGGAAGCTGCACCTGCGACAGCTTTTCTTCCGCCGCTGATCACCAAAGTTTGATTTTCTAACTGAGCAAATTTCATCAACAAAACCTGTAGATTGTGACGAAGTTTTCTAAAAATAGCCCAGTTGTCTTGAAGCATATTTTTCTAAACATTTTTCGTTGTGAAAATATTTGAACAAGATTTATCGTACCAAGCAGTAGTTCCTATAATTTTCAGGAAATTTTCCAGGTATGGCCTTTCCACATTGAATTCAGCTTAAAAACTTTTCAGTGCTTCGCTCCTCAAACTTGGAACACGTATT
>REGL01000197.1:105455-117292 GCA_004194395.1 Aurelia aurita complex sp. Pacific | reverse complement strand
AGCCGAGATATTGACCATTCTTGGCATGTTTCAAGTTAAACTTTTATCCTGAAAGACGTAATTTTAGTACCTATATACAGACGATAACTTTAAATATGGAGGCTGTGAGCTTTTTACAAAGATGCATAGATTGATTACATGGCCCTAGTTATCGCTACTGATGGGCTGCCTACTTTCTAACTCCAGTATAAGCGGTCTCGGTTTGGTGTAAGCTTCGTCTTCACTACAAGATGCATTGCGTGCTAATTAAGAATCTTCAACGACTCTAAATGAATTCGATCAAGGAACAAGGAACACAATGCATGTTGATAGAAAGTTCCCTGCCGCCATTTTTCGGGTTATCGTCTATTAAGTTGCAAGGGGGTTTCCATGAAGTATGTGTTTAACATTTTCTGATTTTCAGACCATTAGCCTCTGTACACTTTTTGAAGTCCGGATATGCCAAAAGATCCAAGACGTTTGAAAAAATCGTTGTACCTATAGTTCTATAGTTCTGGATGAATTTGAACGAATCTCGTTTCATTAAAATGCTTCCAGTACTCTATAGATGCCGCGATTGTTCAAATGCCTGAATTCTCTTTGGCGCACCCGGTAGAGGAAATAGTAATCTTTTTATCGAGCGTAGTCTTGACCCCCCACGCTCCAACAGTGAGTACTTACTTTGTGGATACCTTCAACATAGGTGAAATCTTCATCAGTAACTTTGAAAGTACTTGATTGATCTCCAAAGAACAAATTTAAACTTAGCGTCCATCAGTTTGGTTAAGCTCGAGTGACATTTAAAGAGACACTTATTCCACAGAGGATCTCAGTAAAGAAGATGGAAGGAACAAAACAGAAAATTGATGAGTGATTGAGACATAAAATCGTGCTGTTTGGTCGGAGCAACATTTTCGAGGGATTTTTACGTATCATCAGGCTTATCATGGCCTAGGGCCGTACCTATCTTCCTGCCTCATATTTGCTACGGCCTTAATAAAGTCGTTGAAGTAATAGCAAATAGTGGTACAAAACCATGGGTAGTTAGACACTGCTGGTGTGCTTCTATGGAGGAGCGCTGGATAATATGTATCTGCGGAGGAAATATTTTATAGTACTGCGGAGGAGATATCGAAAGAACAAAAATATCAAAATGAATATTAAAATTCTTCTCTCTTTCTTCTGTCTTCGCTGCCTTTCGTTCTTTCGATATCTCCTCCGCAGTACTATAAAATATTTCCTCCGCAGATACATATTATCCAGCGCTCCTCCATAGAAGCACACCAGCAGTGTCTAACTACCCATGTACAAACCTGATTTGCAAACAATCGGTGCTGGGGATGCCGTTGCTACAGTGGAGATAGATGTTGGTACAGTTGAGATGGTTGTTGTTGCTGTTTCCTCTGCATCCTAGAGAGGAAGCAGTGGTATTTTGTCACAGTGATACAGCGCATACATAAACACATGAGGCCTTTTCATATTTAATGTAAAGTTGTTTACAAAAATCAATTACTTAATAAAACACAATGTACGAACTACTTTACTCATGGGTATAGTTAGACGCCCCAGTTGTGCTTTATTCCAACAATGGCAGATTTTGTAATACAATAGCAACAGTTGCGTTTGATTGACACCTCAATTCAAAGCGATTAGCGACTGCACACAAAGGAAATTCTCTCAACCAGTAATTCAAAACAAACAAAGCCGCAAATGTTGCCCCGAAACTAGCAGGGCAAACTCTCTCCTTGTGCAAGCGAAAGGTAGTTTTTAAGAGAAGTTATGGCTTATAACGAAAAAAGAAGGGTAAATCTAAAGTTCTGTCTGGCGGATTTTGTTTATTTGATTCAGGAGCCGTTTTGTAATCGTTTCATTTAGAACTTTAGTTTTATCCTTCTTCTTTCGTTATAAGCACGTAACTTCTTTTAAGAACCACCATTCGCTTGCACAAGGCAAGAGTTTCCCTTCTAGTTTCGGGAAACTTTTGCGGCTTTGTTTGTTTGTTTTGAATTACTAGTTGTGAGAATTTCCTTTGTCTGCAGTCGCCAATCGCTTTGAATTGAGGTGTCAATGAAACGCAACCGTTGCTATTGTATTACAAAATCTGCCCTTGTTCTTGATTCCCACATTGCGGAGGAAAACATTATTTACTACTACTGCGAAGTAGCCTGCGGATATATGCTAAGATTCCCTTTATTAATAACATGTGACAAATGTTTTCATTCGGAATTCAAATACATTCGACTTGTGACTGTGAAAATCTTTGAATTCAAATTCATAAACATTTGCGTGGAACTTTTATTCTTCAATTTTTATTCCGAACTGTGTTGTGTTGCTTAGGAATTGTGTAAGCAAAAGACCAATAATCCTGACTTATAAGTAAGCACCCATTGGGACTCTGTCAAAATGCGGTATTATTTGTCAATTTCGTCGGTTTTTAACATGGAGCTGTTTATTTGAGGAAAATCATTCCACCTTCTGTTACCAGCTGCCTCGACGTGTGCGTAAACAGACGATTTCACCACCACACCTTCCAGCTTTTCATCCCACCTTCTAGCGTTTAATGGAAAATTATCATCCAATTTCAGTGAGATCCCACCTCTCGTAGAGTCAGGGACGCCGGAGCGATGGTAGGGCAAGGGGGGCGACTAGGAACGTAAGGGCAATCGAGACCGAAGGCGAGCGAAGCGAGCCGAAAAACTGGGGGGTCCGGGGGTACTCCCCGGGAAAATTTTTGTGGCCACGCCCTTTAGATTGGCTTAAAATGCTATCAAAAATGTTTCAACGAATATTAATCATGTTCTTTCACGAATTTTTTCGGCTGTTTCTCCACATGTCCTCATTCCGAATCACATAAAATCGCATATTGTTTATTTATTTTAAAGTTGCAATTGCCAGTCATTTTTCGTTACTGGTGTTTCTGATATGGGAACGAAGCTATGGCGGCTCTTCTATCAAGTTTCAAAGTAAATTATTGTTTTTCATTGAAAGGGCACCTTTGCCCCCCTTGCCCCCCTTAGGAAAGGGCAGGAGGGGCGCTTGCCCCCCCGTACCCCCCCCCCTCTCCGGCGTTCCTGCGTAGAGTGAGATCTTACCTCGCCGGGTTGGCTCATTTCCTACACAAAACGCAAGATGAAAATTACAAGAGATCGTGTAGAAGGGTGAGATCTCACCTCTCAGCTCACAAGCTGGAAAGTTGGGATGGTTTCCACATATAAACAGGCCATTGTAAGACAGCATAAAATTAGTTATAAACATGAAACTGTTGAAGAGGATTACGATTATGTGCAAAGAAGCTTTTCCTTGGAAACGCAACGACATGAATCTAGAAATTTCCAAAATTGGTACCTATGCAGGAAATTTTTTAACGCAATGGGGTTGATTTCGCTTGTTTATCACCTTGGGGATAAAATGAATGGCAGACTTTTGTCGCTGTTATGGTGCTGAAGGCAGATGATGAAATCTTCAAGGGATAAAACTAAATACAGCTAAAATTGAATAGAAACTACGGACCTCAAATCCTTCAGAAATTCAAAGGCACACCATCCTTCTTGCTTTCTAAGACAGTTCTTGAACTTGAGCGACTATTATAGACACACCAAATAAAACTGAATTGTTGAAACTGTTATCTGTCTCATATTAAAGTCCGTCTCGAATTAGATGTCACCTGAGATTTGCGGTAGCGCAAATTCCTTTGCGAAACACTTCTATTTTTGTTATTCGCGGGCATTTGCAGCAGGCTATACATAGCTGTCATATGAAAAATGTTCGCGAATAAAAACAATTGAAATGACTTGCATGATTAATTTTGCGTTATCGCAAATCTTAAATACCTCACTCGCCTCCTGTAGAAACTTGTATGCAAACCATCTTTTTCTCTCCTTGAGGTGCCTATTCAGTTTGTCACCTTTTTCCAAATGTGCAAATATGCATTCAACTTGATATATTGAAATTTCTTTCACATTTGCGACATTGCAAGAATCATGTGCAAGGCATCTATGTATACACATCATTGCACTCTTTGTTTGAAATTCAGCAAGGATTGGCAGATCCGATTTAGCATCCTCATGGCATACCAAATATGTTGCAGAAATTATGGAAGTGTTCCAAATTAGTAGCACAAATGATAGCATTATAGTTTTACTTCTTAATGCCATGATGCTTGTTGAGAATGGAGAGAAATTACATAGTTTGTTTTTTTAACTCTTAATTTAAAGACATCCTGATAAAATCTTTACTTTCAACTAGAGTTCTTTTCATTACTTAGCGTACCTGTATATAACAAAGTTGCTAATTAAGATAACAAACCGGGGGATGTGTGATTTCTATCAAGAACGAGGCGTGTACGGGTACATAGAATGTATAACAAAATTGCTAATCAAAAGTGTTAAACGGGGGCTGTTTGATTCTTGCGAGAAAAGTTTGTGCACCTGTGAAAAGGGGTAAACACAATTTTATGATCTTAGACCGGGGCCTGTTTGATTCTTGTTGTAATGGGTTGTGCACTGGTAAATGTTGGGTACCACAAAAAGTATACTGATTTTGCTGGGTCCCGCGATGTGAATTTAGCTTTAATCAGTGGCTAATCAATTTCAAGATGTTCTTCGATAGTTGACTTGAACATAGATAAAGAGTATACAGATTTGGTTGGGTTCAGCGATGTGAATTTAGCTTTAATCAATTGCTAGTCAATTTCAAAATGTTCCTCGATAGATAACTTAAATAAAGCTCTTGTTGGGAGATGACAACAAATTTGAGCTTTCCACATAAACATTTCAACTAATACAGCACCGATATATCAAGAAACGAGGTATCCATGTTCAAGTTAACTATCAAGAAACATTTTGAATTTGATTAACCAGTGATTAAAGCTAAATTCTCATCACTAGGCCTAACCAAATCTGTATACTTTTTATCTATATTCAAGTGAACTATTGAGGAACATTTTGAAAGAGATTAACCAGTGATGAAAGCTAAATTCTCATCGCTTGACGCAACCAAATTTTTATAATTATATCTGGGACATCTAGTAGAGTAAATAAAGTTTAGAATGTCAGACCGGGGCCTTTTTGATTATAGCAACACATCTGTCATTTTGTAATTTAATGTTCAATCAGTTATCTCCTCCTTATAAATTCAAAAGACTAAAGAATTAAAAAACAGCTTTTCTCAAAACATAGATTTTTATCGCTAATGGGTACTGCAAAGCTGCTTGCCTTTGTAATGCTATTTCATATTTCACATAGTTTTGAGATTCGATTCATTAAAAAAACAGTATTTCAGTTAAGTTCATTTCATGCACTGAATCTATTGAGCTATTCTATGCATTATACCGGGTGAACCGAAAGAAAGTTCCCACTTTTGAAAATTCATAGCATCAAGAGTACTGGACGGTATGGTTTGGAATGAATGAATATTTATGCTTGACATCCTAATCTCGCTTTGTTGCAAGCATTGGAAAAATTGGTAAATTCAAATTTAGAAAAAATTTGTGGTTGCAAAATCACTGAAAAAGGCCTAAAATTCATGATCAAATCATAAAGGACTCCTCGCTCAGAACAACAGAGAAAAAGCAATTTCTCATAGGTGAGAGATATCGTCTGCAGATATACTGCCATGGGATTGAAAATCTTCAGTATCTGTTTGAGAATCTATTTCTTGTAACTCTTGAGAGAGGTGAAACGCCTGCGTGTATCGTTCTGTGTGAGGAGAGTCCTAACGATTTCATCAAGTGTTTAAGGCCCTTTTTCAGTCATTTTGAAAACATTGAATTTTCGTAAAGTTGACTTCACCTATATTTGAAGCGCCCCCAAGAAGACGAGAAAAATCACAAAAATACTTTGATCTTTTGGCTTTGAACTAGAATTTGAATCATTCAAATCCATGAAGTCCTTGTGGTGCTACGAATTTTCGAAAGTGGGAACGTTTTCCTGGCTCACGCGGTACTTCAAACATTTCAAACTCATCAACACTCCAACTCTACAGTATAAGTTAGCAGATACTACTTACTAAAAATGGAACTAAAATATGAAACTTAGGTTACAATCACGAGTGGATTTTCGCAAGCAGAAAACTAATAAACTACAAAAGAGTCTGGATCGAGCAATATTTTTTGTGCCATTCAAACATTCTACATAATGTATAGAAATATCGCTCGATTCACTTTCTTTTCAGACAAGCTAAAAGGTCCACAGTAAAGCCCCGCATTTAAGAAACCACCTAAAAAACTTTCAGGCTACTGAAAAATAATTAGCCCCCTTGCTTATGAGAAACTCTTGAGGCTTATACCCAAAATGAAGTTTCTTGTATTTTGATCAACACTAAGTCCAGGTCTGAAAGTCTGGGAAGTATTCCACTGCATGCAGGGCTCATAAGAAATTGCTACAAAGATGTCTTTGATTAACAGATTTTTACCTAAATTTTAATTGATGTTCTTGACAATTATTGATAACATACACATATGGCTAATCTATCTATAAATAACCCTTTTCTGTTATAACCAATTTTTTAAGGACTTTCCAGAAAAGAAATTAGAAACTTAAGAAGCTTTCAGCCTGAAAAATGCAAAGCATCATAGCAAGATAAAATAAGGAGAACTCCTTATTTTATCTTGATCATAGATATAAGAAACCTCTTAGGCTAAGGTGTGAAAAAGTGGTTTCTTAAATGCGGGGCCTTGCCGTATTACAATATAACTCAAAAGGCTCCTTTGTTTCGAAAATAATAGCTGCAATTATTATAACAATTCTTCCACTTTCGTTGTATAGTTTTAGAGAATAAAATAGTTTTTATAAAGTTTTCTCTTGGTCGTTTCTTACCTTCATTTCGCAGCGGTTATGCAGGATGTGCTGTTTATAAAGTGAGTGAAAATGCTTGTCCTTTAAATTGTCACAAGATTGAGATAAAATGTCTTTGCTATCGGATCAGTCCTGCTTCGCGGAGGACATGATCTATAATTTTGTATTTGAAACTACATATTTTGCTGCAATGATTTTTCAAACAAGGGAACTCCTTGATAAATGCAATATTATTGCTATATACTAATTCAGTCTTGTCACTAACAACTTTATTGTTTAAAATTTCCGTAATGCATCATTCTAAGTTATTATGATCGATCTTCACCTGAAATCTTCAACTGAAAAAGAAAGAGTAGGTACTAACTCAAATGTTTAAGTTTTAACAAATTCATGCGTGAGAGAATGTGCGTAGGATTTCCAGTTGGACGCTGACCCCCATTTCATTGTGAAGATATTTTTGAGACTATGCGGTCCTTTGGTAATCCCCTAAGTTATTCGTGATGGTGTACCACAGGGATCATGCATTGGGCTGATTCTTTTCATCAGTTATTTACATGTCTTTAGGATTATTCTGGAAATCTTTTCTAAAGAATACACATATTAAGTCAGTTTTACAAGCTTGGTAAGAGATTCGGATAATTTTACAATGCACTGAAATTGCCAATATTCCGGAATAGATAGATCTTGGAAAATGAGCATATTTTGAACGCTGATGGGTTAGAAGCTTAAAAGATCTTTGTCATGAAAAACAGCTCAACCGTACCAAATGTCATTTAAAATTGACAGTTAATAAATTCAATTCTTGTTACTGATAAGCTATGAGAAATGATAATAGAATTTGAATTTAGGTCGAAGAACGAAAAACTAGTGAATGATGAAGTGTACAAATCCTGACTGTTATTTATCTGAAAATTGAACTGGTTCAATTAGAATAGGTAAATTTTCACTGCGTTGATTTCGTTCAGTCCATTTCGATTCTGGTGCATTCATAAAGATGAGGCGAACCTTAAATCTCGCTTGATAAGTATGGAATGAAATATTTATGTTTTTAGGAAGGAGGAAAGGAATACTTTTTATTCCACAGCCCGTCAAACATGTAGACTTTTTTGACTCACACGGTATAAGTTTGAAAGCCTGTAGCTCTTGAAACGTTTATCAGATTCCTATGAATAATGAATTGATAATGTCAAGTAGCTAATATGTCAACTTAGATAACAAATCAGTTAGTCAAAATCCGTTGTAATGTTACGCGAAAATGTCCGCGGATTAAAACAATTAGATTGTTTTGAATAAATACTTTTGCGTTGTCGCAAATCTCGCCTGGCACCTAATTTGAGACAGACTTTAGTAGGCCTTGACAGACTTTAGTAAATCAAGAAAGTTACCTAGTGGTTTCCAAGATAATACAACTCCCAATTTTCAGACGTCTTGAGAATCTTTCCCAAGTTGAAATTGTCACCAACTTGAACAAAGACACAATTCTTTCCACCTTGATTTCGTGCATCAAAATTAATGACATTACATGTCTTTTTCACTTTACATCTATGCATGCAATTCATAATGCTTGGTACTTTCATCGGTATGGTTCCAATCTTTGCCACATCTATCTGGTAGTTGCCGAAGAACTGCGGAATAATTGCGTCTGTGGGTAGCAGGACACTTGCTAGGAGGATGTGGAGGCATGTTTGATGCATAAAATAAGGAAACATATTTCAGAATGTTTCTCTTTCCTTTCTTTGATTGGAATCGTTTCTGAGCTGATTCTCAAGTCGTTCAGAGCTCAATTTGCTCTGGTTTTCAACCTTCTGACCCACAGAATCAAGAACTGGATAATTCTTTATTGAATTCCAAAGTTTAATAGCAAGGACAGCGTTCTTTTATCAACTTAATTAATGCAATTTAACTGTTGATGAAACATGCCATAGAGCTTTTCAAACTGCCATTAAAATATTGACTTTTAGATTCATGACGAACTGTGAGAGAGTAGGATATTCTGTAAATTCAATTTCCACTGTTTTTGTTTTGAAAGGAAGATACATGAAAGTTCAATGATATCATCTTTTCTTCTATCTAACGTCTATCTGATCTCTGTTCCTTGCATTCTTATTCACGGTGTCTCAAAAAATCGTGTCCCGTTTGTGTGGCTGCTGTGGAGGAGTTGCAGCATTAGTTGTCTTGGTTTGTACACAATTGCATAGGTCAGGCTTCAACTTATAGTTCGAGACCTTGTTTGAGTCTTTCTGACAAGTGGTTGCTGATTTATGGCGGATGAAAAAGAAAATGAGTAGTTGCTTCAAAAACAGCACCTCTGTTCAAGGGCACCTACTACTAGTAGGAAGTGTGTTTATTCCCAGTACTGTAGAGTAATTGGTGTCCTGTGACCCAGTACAGAGAGTGTCCTAAAACCGTACCGTGACCCAGAAGTACACAGCGTCAGTCCTCTCAAGGTCAAGATGACGTATGAATAAGTTTGTGGTTTCAAATTCCGGTGTTTATGTAATACGAGATCAACTGTTATACGAGTTGGCCACAGGGAATCAGACAGCGTGATTTTTGATTGGTCAACACTAACAGACGTTAGAATTTGAAAATCCCTGTAACTAAATCAATCTGAGAACACTAGGTCACGGATACAGTACAAGGTAGGCGCCCTTGATCTGACAAGTGGTTGCTGATTATGGCGGATGAAAGACAAAATGAATAGTTGCTTCAAAAACAACACTTCTGTTGTTCTCAAGCAGCATCAAAATTAAAAAACATTTGAAAGAAACGGTTCTAGCGTCGTCATATTCGAATTTTCTCTTCATCTTTAAAAATGATGACAGTGTTGTCTTGTACCTAGACTTGCCCCAAGTCTGTTTTGTCAACTGTAATAAGTCTACCGGAAAGTATATTACAAATTATTATTTCGCTTTTCACTTTTCCTTTCAATTTTTTTGACGAAATTTTTTTTGACGAAATAGACTTGGGGCAAGTCTATCTTGTACCTAGAGAAACAGGACTGTTAACACTTAAAAGAATGTAGACAATTTTTAATACAACGCTAGAGCATCAAATCCTTTTTTAATTCATAGTTTCCTACAGCCCATGCAAAGGTATAAAGAACGTGTCCACAATCCACAATCTAATAGATTGATTACAAGTTCGAGGGTTTGTTTGTCTCATTTGGTATAAGTTTTGGATTATGAAGCAAATTTGTAGAATATTTGCTTGAGAAATAACGCCTGCATATCATCAATATATTAAATTAAGTGTGTGATCCTAACCATCATAATTGATATCGCTTGCTGATTTTTACAGACTTTGATGAAAAGGGCTTCCAAAATCGATGAAGCGGCAATCAATGTCAAATCTTTTCTTGTTTAAAGGATGAAAGTAGTGAGGATTTTTGCAGGTCTGTCTCACAAGTTAACAAGGAAGGATTTTCAGGATTCGAGAAGCGCTTGTTTTCAGTCGACAAATTTGATTGACTTATTACACTGCCACGCAGCAAATATTTCGAAGCGGCGAGTAGTTCCTATCTTTAAAAACCTGATTAGATGTTGGAAGGGCGAGAACTGCAACTGTAGGCTATGCAAAACATATATACCACAGGTTGCGTATCTAACAAAATATTCAGCTATGTAGCAAGGATGAAAAATGTTTTACAAACACGCAAATGCCAAAATATTTTTCGTTCTTCTTGCTCAGCTATGTCATTATGTTCAGTGGTAATGTCTTTAACGGTTGTAATTAGGAATTTTTTTCTATTTATTTCATGTTTATATGTTTGCTAAATGGTAGGCCTAAATTAGCAGTAATTTTGCTATCTTTCGTGTATTTTAAGCCTACTTTAAAGAAATGATTGATTGATTGATTGATTGATTGATAATCAGTTTGAGCTCCTCCACTGTTACTCAGGGTACTGTACGGGCACGCAGTTATTTCAGACTGTCTGAAAATCAAATTTGGCCTAAGCAGAAACTGTGGATACTCCTTGCAGTAGTAGGACCCTGGATGACAAATGCACTTTCAAGCAGTGGCTGTTTCATACAAAACTTATGAATAGTTAACAGCACTGGTGGAAAAAATGTCTGCCTTCTTGCGAAGCAACGCCATTCTAAAGTCCTTCCTCCCATTTTTTCATCAACACTTTTTATACGAATTGCAATATCGTGTACAGTGTAGATGATAATCCACCAACTTGAATTAATCTTGGTAACTTCCTTGGGTCACACAACCATGAATGCAGAGAGCATAATGCAAATGTTGCTTTCCTCTTTCTTTCTTTCATTCTTGCCTTCTGCCTTCCTTCCTTTCCTCGATATATTTTCAATCTTTGCTTTCTCTTTCATTCTTTCTTCATTCCATCCTTCGTTCTTTCTCTTCTTCCTTTTTCTCTGAAGAAATAAGAACTTCCGTTCACCCTTAATCGTTTCCTCTCTTTTCCTAGTTCTTTCTATTCCGCTTTCCCTTTTTCCTCCCCCTTTCTTCCTTCCACACAAACAAGCTTCCTCCGAAGCTGCTTCGCGGCTTCACGCACTTTTTCTACCTCTGGTTAACAGCAGAAATCAGTCCAAAAGAATATCAATCATATGCAAACAGTATATAAGTCATTTGAAATGTATGAAAGAAGTATTATGCTAACTTTATACCGGATGAGTCCAACCTCGATTCCAGGGCTATCATTGTCTTCAGCCTCTCTTCTTCAGCACAAATGATACCCCTGGTTCCTACCTGCTGTTTTGTGGTGAATGTATTCTAATTTATGTCAAAAAATTATGCAAGCACTCTGTTCAGCAATGGCGTACACAGCAAAACTCAAAGGTGTGGAGGTCAACTGTTTCCCGCGCTTGCAATCTGATGGCGCGATGCAAGCAAAAATTTGTCTCGTTGTAGCAAAGATTCAATAAAAGTGAACTGCAAGTTGACAATTTTTACTGTACTGAAGCGAGAAAACAAAAGATGTCGCTGCTTGCCGGTAAGTTTAGTTCGTGCGTCAAGATAGTTTTGTATTGTCTCATTCTTGGCCTTGTCAGTTGACTAAGTGGCTCCTCCAAGAACGTTTTAAAGAATTTTCAGTTA
>REGL01000197.1:80831-94751 GCA_004194395.1 Aurelia aurita complex sp. Pacific | reverse complement strand
GACCCTCAACTTACGCTCATCTAATTGAAGTGAATTAATGTTGTTGTTGTCGCTCCAGTCAAGGGCCTTATGGACTAACTCTTCTCAAAACGGCAAAAAAATTCTCGCCAGGAACAAATTTGTTCCTGGACCAATCAGGATGCGAGCCTTGAAATAACTTGATGGGATTGGCTGATTCTTCTTCAATTCAAACTTCCCGCCAAAGGCAAACAAACGAATTCGAACAACGCGTTCGACTGAACTGCTCCAACGATCAAAATCTCAAAGTAGCGAACGAATTTACGAGATCTTTTGCGTCCCCAAACAACCAAAATATCACTTATGGGTAGGATTTTTTTGCTTTAATAGCTTGAAGAAACATTCATCTAAGTACTGATAGCTTGTTTTGCAGTGTAGCACTTCAGGAAAACCACTTTTTGCGGTGATTTAGGGTCGGTGGTTTCAAGAAAAAATAGCAGGTGATTTAGGCCATGTCCGTTTCTGGAAGCGTAAGTCCATGAGTCGTAGTTATAGCGTCCATCAGCCTATCAATAGCGATAACCTACGAACATATAATCAGTCTAGTAAGTGGCTTCCGTACTTGGAACTCGATGATATCATGTCCTTTCCAGTTATGGCAGCCACAGAATATTTATATTTCGTTGTAGTTTAGCTTTTTATGTGTGATATAAAACAAGGAGAAATGACCTTTTGATTTCTTTAAATATTTTGTACTATAAAAACTTGTGCCATAAATTCAAAAAGTAGTATAATACTGAAATTTCCCAAGAGTATGTTGACATCAGTTGAAGTGGGTGAAACGAACCCTAACCGACTTTGTCTATAAGCAGTTGAATTCAAGAACTGACTTACCTTCAAAGAAAGTTTTTTCCAGTTCGAAACTATCAGGATGATTATGAGCACAAAAACCTAAAAATGAAATTAATAACAAGATAAAGATCAAACGAACGAGATTGAACTACTTTAGCAATTTTTCTTCTTTTGTTCTTGATTGAAGATACAATACACTATATAAGGTCAAAAACGTAAAGGAAAACACCCCTATTGAATTTTTCTCGGGTTTTTATTAGCACTGAGGTAAATTCTAGTTACTAAAATTTGTTGTTGCAAAATGTCTGACAAAGGGAAAAAAACACTTAATCAAATCATAAAGAAATCAATCTCGTCCCCCGAGGTGAGTTCACTACTTTACCACCTCTACTCTTGGATACACGAGGATGTTCTGCAATTTGATTGGCTATTCGAAAACAATGGCAGAAATAATCATTTCTCCAAAAATTCCTAAATATTCGAATCACAACAATGTAATCTTGTCACTAAGTAATAACCATTACAATGTTGCTTCGTTGTTTGGAATCGAGGTCGCATAATTAGCGTTGCCTAGCAAACTGCAAATCCATAATGGCTGCTAATCTGTCCTTATTTTGGACAGATTTGATCGAAGTGTACCAGGGTGTTCAATCGGCTTCATGAAGAACACTCTGGGAACGAGGTTGTAAAGAGACTTCTTTTAATAATTTTGATATGCACATTTTGTCCTTTTATGATGCGTTGTCCGAAAAGTGAGTTCTTGTTGGCTGCTTCAACTAATGTCTTGCTGACTGAATCGAATGCAAAAATGTAATTTTACTTTTTCATACTTGACAGTCTAATTATAATTCACTTACTTGAAATACCATTCCAACTGAAATTCCACACCAGAATCCTGTAGAGAGATATGAAACAGTAGACTTTTAGGTTTGAAGCTGAAGTAATAATGACACAGATCACAGGAGAAAAACAGATAAATCGAGAGTCCAAAAGAGGTAAATGTCACCCGTTTGAGTACGGGCGACGTGAAGATCAAATGTTTGCCTATCTTACTTTTTGTCCGTTATGGCCTAATGTCCAATAATCAGCAACCTTCGCAACATACCTCCAGTCCTTTGTTGACTAAAGCATGCTTAGCATCAGTTAAATGTTGAAGCACCACGTTTGTTCTTCTTCTGTGCTCATCTGCTCTCCTGTTATCGAAACTGCTAAGGCACACTGCAAGCGATCCAGCTACTCACCATCACTCATTAGGCCTAATTTTTAAGTGCGCCCTTTTCAACATTTAATTGATGTTAAGCATGCTTTAGTTAGTCCTTAAAATTACTTTCGGATACTAGGTAGAAATGTATCTTATTTGAGACAAACTTTAATACAACCAGTCCCATAATAACAGGGAGTATTAAGACAAGAGTGTGTACCACACATCATCTGCTTTGATTTTAATTTGTGCAATTATTTATATCATTTTAAATATTTACCTAATACACCCTTATGAAGGACAAGGCCTAACACTACCCCAAGCGGTAACCCAATTACGTCAAAGCCAATAAAGTTAACCACTGCGCCATATTTCTGCAGACCAATGCCACGCAATAGTCCACAAGTTACTCCCTGAAATAAAAAAGACCATGTTATACCTAGTCTTGGGAAGCTTCAGCATAACAGGTGAGTCAATAAAAAGAATCCCTGTTTGAAAGATCACGGCTCCCTGGATATCAATATGATGATATAAAAAAATATATAGTTTAATGGTAGAAATGTTCAAATCTACTATAATCTTTATCTGACTGAAATCGGCCACCCTGTCCTGAAACTATGAGGGACTTTCTCGAGAAAGCCTCTTCAACAAAACTTCAAAACGTTTTGAAAGGGGCTTTCTGCAGAAAGTCTCCCATATCCATGGGAAGGAATGTCCGATTAAAGCCGGGTAAATTACCGAACCTAACTGAAAACATTGGCGATAAAACGGGACAGTTTTCAAATATTATTTCTTTGATATTCAGGGAGCAGAGAATTTGAATTAGAGAATGAATTAGAGATGACATACATCTGCGTTCGACTCACGAGATAGTCCCAGTTATCGCAACAACAATAACAACAGCAACAACGACAACGACAACAAAATTTTTCCTCAAAATACCTGTGTTCCATCAAGAACATGAAATGCTGCTATGAGTGGAGTAATGGCAGATATCATTTTGATGACGTCCCTGTTGTAAAAAAGGTAAAATATTATTACTTTGAGATAAAAGGCGTGGAAGGAACTTTGGGTTTTTGCTGTAAATCTGCCGTGAAAATTTATTGATATCTTGATTAGTTTCAAAATGGCGGCATTTATTAAAGTTGAGGCTATGACGTCATCAAATGTCTAAATCCTAAACCAAAAAGTAAACAGATTTCTGCTTGCCACCATCTTGTAGACCTCCATAAACTATGGTCTTCTTGAAAGTTATATCATTTTTCCTCCATTGGTTCAGGATTTACGATGATTTTAATTTTTCCAAAATTTTCCATGAATTTTTCAAAAATTATCAAATTTCTTTCATCTTGAAAGAAATCAAGGTATCAAAAAATGATATACTAATCCCTAAATCATTTATGCCCATGCCAAATTTTGAGTGCTTTTAATCGTTCTATTTGCAGACCAGTTACCCAAGATATCATATTCTCTGAAATGTTTGTAATGCTTCTTTCAGCCTGATATCGCATTCTTCTGTGACTTAAACCACAATAAGTTGGTCCGTAAATAAAACAATTCAAAATACTCAGAATTTGGCTCTGAAAAATTGAAGAAAAATACAATAATGCGAAAACCTTTTGGCTCTTAACCGAAGTTCGATTCTTTTCTGTCTATCAAGTATCTTTAAACATGGGAAATTCTTTTTGGCGTATCCAGTATATCCAGCAACAATATGACCCAACAGGTTGTAAAATTGATGGATGCATGGAAAATAACGATGAAAATAAATATAACACAAATAACATACTTGCTACTTGTAAACACACGACCAATATAGCTTTTAAAACATGTTAAAATTGTTCCACTGCATACGCCAACCATCCCTACAAAACAAGAAAACATTAACTTCGATTCTGTTTGAAAATTCGCTTGTATTCCTATGCCCTATAAATATAACAACCCCCACCGGCACAGAGACGCAGGAAGAGAGAATTTAGCCCAAAGTCTCCAGCTTTATTTAGCACCCACCACAACAAGGACAGATATTGTAACACAACAGCATCAGTTGCTTTAATCGACACGTCACTCAAAGCGATTAGCGATTGCAGACAAAGGAAATCCTCTCAATCAGTAATTCAAAACAAAACAAAACCGCAAAGGTTGCCCTGAAACCAGTAGAGCAAACTGTTGCCTTGTGCACGCGAAAGGTGATTTTCAAAAGAAATCACGAATTTATAACGAAAAAAGAAGGATGCATCTAAAGATCTGCCCTGCCAGGCGGATTTTGTTTATTTGATTGAGAATCCAAGCAGAGAGCACTGCAATTCTCGCATATTTACGGCTTAAATGAATCAATTACTTCTCAGCTCCTAATGAAATAATTACTAGTCGGCCCCTGAATCAAATAAACAAAATCCGCTACGCAGATATTTAGATTCACCTTTATTCTTTCGTTACAAACTCGTGACTTCTCTTAAAAACAACCTTTCGCATGCACAAGGCCACAGTTCGCCATACTGGTTTCAGAGCAGCTTTTGCAGCTTTGTTTGTGTTTAATTACTGGTTGAGAGAATTTCCTTTGTATGTGGGTAATCGCTGATCACTTTAAATTGCAATGTCAAGCAAAAGTAACTGATGCAATTGTGTTACAAAATCCGTCCTTGTTTACCACTTCTCTTACCAGCTCACTGAAAGGCTAAACCCTTCACGACGATGATATTGAATATACTTACAGAAAAGAAGTAAGGCAGATTTAGCAACATTGATTGCTTTCTCCGGTTCACCACTGCCAAGAAAATGACCAACTTGAATGCCTCCAGCTAACGAAATACCAAGAGGTAACTAGAAAGAAGAAAGTTGAAGATCCTAAAGATGGTAGAACGTAGTAAGAAGTAAAATTTATTATTTCTGGAGGGGATCAAAACTATTAAATTTTGTCTCCAATTTCTGTCGAAATGATTCCGATGCTGGATAATAAGTCGACGAAAAAATTCTATTTCTCAGCTTCGTTTCTCTAAAGATCTTTAGAGTCTATTTTGAGCAACATTCATCGTTTTTAGATAAACGATATTTCAAAGGGATTCTTAATGTACATGACAGAAACAACATAACAGTATCACGCCAGACGGACTGCACAAACTTGAAATCAATTTATGACAACAACTTCTTTACTACATCCAATATCAATGCTATATAGCAACTTCATCATCATCATCATCATCATCATCATCATCATCATCATCATCATCATCATCATCATCATCATCATCATCATCATCATCATCATCATCATCATCATCATTAATTTATTTTACGTAGGCTATTAGGCTACATTAAAGAAGAATAGCTAAATTACAGCTAATTTAGGCCTACTCAGCATAGGGCTCAAATCTTTAAAATCTTTGAAAAGGTGGGTGTAAAATTCTATTCCATTTTTCTTTGAATTGAACGGCTTGAAAGGAACTTATAGTACTTTGCTGTAAATCTGCCGTGGAAATGTTTTGATATCTTGATTTGTTTTCAAAATGACGGAAATTTAGTGATTTTTGAAAAAATTGATGGAAAATTTTGAAAACATTTAAATCATCGTAAATCCTAAACCAAAGGAGTAAAAATCATATAACTTCCAAGAAAACCATAGTTTATGAAGGCCTACAATATGATGAAAAGCAGAAATCAGTATCTTTTCTGGTTTAGGATTTAGAAATTTAATGACGTCATAGCCTCAAATTTGATAAATGCCGCCATTTTGAAACTAATCAAGATATCAATAAATTGCCACGGCAGATTTACAGTAAAAAACGCTAAGTTCCTTCCAAGCCATTTAATTCAAGGGAAACCGTAATAGAATTTTACACCGACCTTTTTAAAGATTTGAGCCCTATGCTGGCCTACTCTTCTTGTTGCATAAATATTCAAAAATGACCCGGAAGAACGAAAATATTCCGATAGCAATTCGATTTGATCAAGCGCACATATTTCCGTTATGAGAAGCCAATTGCAATACATTTCATCATATTTTGAAGTTCACAACATTGTAAAATCTAAATACCAATTAACGCGCAATCGAAATGTACAAAGAAATTTAAATACTATTTGCGTGGAAATGCGAAAGTCATACAACTAGCTTGCTAAGCTAACATGTCTGGCAAATGAAATCAAAATAACGAGCAAATGTGAAAAGTAAATATTTGCGTTAAGTACTGAGAATCATCTTAATTTTAAGTAAACTAGGATAAATGGAAAGCAAACAGAATTCGAGGGTCTCTACAAGGAGTAGGGAATCCCCTTAGGAAATACGAAACACTTCGCCTGCGAGGAAATTGTATATGTGATAAACGCAAGCGCCTTAAATAATTTGTTATTATAAACGAGGGGTATATCACCCTTCCGAAAAGGCGTACGAGATTTTTTTAAACAATAGGATTTTTAGGCATTTTTTACGGATTTTTCTTGAAGACAAAAGGATTTTTGCCACAGGTGTACGAGATTTTTACTGAGTGATATGCCCCTCTATTATAAAGAGAAAGTTCTAGATTTGCTTCAGATTAGACCCAGGGATTTGGAATTCCAAATTTTGCAGAAGGACAGAGAGAACTTTCAAAGTAGTACCTGTGTTAAGAAAACTTCAGGATTACAGAGCCACTTATTTCCACCAAAGGCTATCCGTTTTGATTTTACCATTTTACGTATTGCAAATTCAGAGTACCGCAAACACCCTCGTATAAGGTCCTACTGGATTAAAAATGTACGGGCTGAAATTGTCAAAGTAGATCCCCCTTTTTATATGAAACAATCAATTTTATTTATTATACAAGAACCCTTGTACAAAACCTAGGCATGTAATCAAATTTGTAGATTTGTCAAACGGTATCAGTTTTTTGGGGTCAACCAACAGAAAATCTTGATCTTACCATAAACATCAGAGACAAAATGTTGAATACGATAGTTTGTGTTCCTAACTCCACTTCGCCTATCAAACCTGAAAAGTAAACATGAAGTGTTTAAAAACAAAGCTCAGCAGTATGTACAATGTTTAAATTTGCAACAGGAACTACTGTAGGGGCGACCATTTTCTGTTTTTGGTTTCTAAATATTTTCTCATGGGTCACGTTCCCTTTGCAAAGCGATGAAGATGAAGGGCATCAGGGGCTGCCTGGACATCCGGGGCTGCTTGGACATCAGGGGCTGAAGTCTTTCTCTCCTCTTTATTCAACTGTTTTGAAGCAACTTCAAAGCTGACCATAATTATTGTAATAGGTGGGGGTACATAATATGTTGAGGGTACGGGTATGTGCTGCCCTTATGGGTGGCTTTTCGGTCCAAAATTGGGTGAGGTCAAAATTTAAGAGTAACCTTAGATGCGCGAAGAAACAACTCGCTTCGGCGTTCTTTGGTAGACATTGGTGTAGGAGACAGGGGGCTGGGGGCTACAGCCCCCAACATTGGAATATTTGCAAAGATCGGCCATAATCGGGCAGAAATCCGCCTTAAATCGGGAAAAATTTTCGTAAACAATTGATTTGTTTTATCGTGCAGCCCCCACAAATTCTACCCCCCCCCCACAAATTCTATCTCCTCATAAGCTTATATCGTTAGAAATATCGGTAGAAGTGAGGGTCCCATGCCTGGATGCGGCATGCACTGCTTGTGCTAGACCTAAATAATTTGGCAGTAGGCCTAGCTAGATATTTCTTCAGCCCACTGGAAATAAACCAATACCATCAGTAAAATCATCTTTGTCGAGTCGAGGGCTCAATCGACAGCTCTGAACAAACTTGATTTTTTGTGAAATTTTAGAAATTTCAAGCTGGAGAAGAAAGAATAAGTTTCAGACATAAACTTTATGTCACCCACAGCTGCCATTCCTGCTGAATTCAAATCTAGAATCGATTTTCAAATAGAATGTCGAATTATTTTGGTGCAATCTATACTAAAGACGTTACACTTGAAAGGCTCCAACTCATTTTATAAAAATTACAATTCTGTTTTTGTTGAAAATCTGATAACTTGTAAGTACGAAATACCAACGAGACATCGTTAACAAATTATATGGAACTTACCCATGAGAAAAACACCGACTTCAGCAGTTCCCCAATCAAATATGATCATCAGTGCTCCAGGCAGTGCCAACTTTACAAATTGACCCCATTGTTCGAGACATTCTAATGACCAACCTTAACAGAGTAAAACGTATTTAATATCTAGAAGTATTTGGTTCTTCATGGTGCACAACTTCAAATATATTTGCAAAGTGGAACAATCGTCACGAATTGGGATGTCTTTTTAATAAGAAACTGCAGACAGTCTCAAATGTCTGATAATAATTGATACTAAGATCTTGTTTAAATTGTTCACAACAAACCTAGAAACAGCAACAATAAAAATCAGGCAAGTAGCAAACTGTTAATGTTCAAAATCAGCCCATACTTTTTTAATTCATCATGGCCTAACAAAATGTAAATTAGACTGACTACGTTGAGTCACAGTAATTGCTTCCATCCACCCATTCTACTCGCTCATATCAGTATGTGGGATAGGGTGTAGGTGGCAGCGATTACTAGGGCTCAACGTAATAAGTCTAAATGTGAATAAGCTATTTTCTAAAATCCAGTATAATACATTCGATGAAAACTCATTTTGAAGTAAACATGTGTATGCTTACCAGGCCATGTTTTGAAAATCTTTTTCCGGAATATATATCCAAATATCAAAATACACAAAACGATGTAAGACAAATCAACGGCAATACCACTGCCCCTGTGAATTGATAGAAAAGTAATGTCAAAGGAATTAGAGTCTGTCTCAATTTAGATTTCACCTGCAAATGCCCGCAAATAACAACAATATAAGTGTTTTGCAACGTTCTTTTGGTTTGTTAACAGAAAAGCTATGGGCTTGAAGTGAAGGTATAAATATTATAAAATAAGAAAAAATAAGAATAAATATGGTGAAATTGCAGAAGGAATACAGAATGCAACCTCTTTACATTGTGAAGGTGAAGTTGCGTTTTTCAGCGCCAAGCACTAGGATCACAGAAATATAGCAGGCCTAATCGAGTCCGCGACCCCTTTTCATGACGCTCAAGAGGTGGGGTCCTACCGGGTATCGAACCCACTCCGTCTGACTGTTCTGGCAGCAAAGTCAGAAGATTACACCACTGCGCCACAACACCGTCAACAACACCTTCAGGCTTGGTTTTGCTTGGAATTTGTTGTGTTGTGATTTTTGTGTATCATATGCGCTATGACAAACTATGATCAACATATGATTCTCTCAAAGGCTATATCATCTCGCTCTTCTAGAAAGACTGTAGACACTTTACGTCTCCCGCATGTCCTTGTGCACGATACACTTGTAATATGTAAATTTGTCGAAGAGATGTTCGATTTCAAGCATGGATGCACTAATAGGCTAAATTGAAATATACTCACACGATGCCATACTNACACCTTCAGGCTTGGTTTTGCTTGGAATTTTTTGTGTTGTGATTTTTGTGTATCATATGCGCTATGACAAACTATGATCAACATATGATTCTCTCAAAGGCTATATCATCTCGCTCTTCTAGAAAGACTGTAGACACTTTACGTCTCCCGCATGTCCTTGTGCACGATACACTTGTAATATGTAAATTTGTCGAAGAGATGTTCGATTTCAAGCATGGATGCACTAATAGGCTAAATTGAAATATACTCACACGATGCCATACTTGAGGAAGTAGACTAAAATTAAATTGAATAAAACACAGCTACCAATGCCAATAAAACCAATGACCACTAGTGGCAATGCAATTTGCTATGGCGAAGGAAAAGTTGCAAAAAATGGTCATGTCGAAATTGAAATGTCGATAGAAAAAACACAGCTTGATGATAAAATTAATCAGTAAAAATGTCGACGATAATCATGTTGGGAGCAGACTAGCCTTGCCCCAAGTCTGTGTCTTCAGTCTGTCAGACCTTGCTTTGCCCGTTGTTTTGCATCTGATAGTTTTCTTATGGAATCAGCTCCTATTGCCAAAGCACTTTAACAGCGTTGCATGTGACAGCGAAATGCGGTCATATATCACAGCAAAATTATCCCGTTGATTTGAAGTGACACAACGAGGTAAAAACGTCTAGTGTGACCGCATCCACTGTTTTAATATCTTATCAATTTAGACCATTTTGAGCGTTGTATGATTTTACTGTAACTTTTTGGCGTATCATCAATGAAATCATTTGAAAATTGACTCACTCATTCATACAAAATTGTTTTGGAAGCAATCCTATACAAAAATACAAGCAGACGTGCATAATGTTCAAACCTGCCTGGGAGCGGTAGAAATTCTGTGAAAACCTGCCTGCATATCAATTTGTATCGCTAGGGTAGAGAAGCTTATTACCAGAACCAGTAAGAATGCAGGTATCAAATAGTAATACATTTTAACTCATGGAGCAACGAAACAATCAAGTCAAGGGCCGCTTTGGAATCTCGGCTTTGAAGGTTTCACTAAAAAATTGCATGCCATGTGAAAAGGTAAGAAGAAAATTGGTTGGAGCATGTGCAGTAAGGATTGAAAATGCAATGTATCACCATTTGTTTGCTATTATTCATCATCTTACTGCAATTACATTCATAAAGAACTATTCAAGAAAAGCTGCCTGCAAAATATTGCTTTGGAAAAAGCTGCCTGGGAACTTCGTTCCCATATTCCCATGTTTATGCACGCCTGAATACAAGGCTAAACTTTGCCCTGTACACCTTGTACAGGGGGGATTATGACATTGTTATGACCTTTTCCTAACCTTTGAAGAAAATTACGAGACTATGAGTAAGATTCCATGTTACAACCAGTCTAACAAAAGGTTTCCACAAGGCTAATAAGCATTTTTCGAGCCATTTACAAGGTTACAGTGCAAGGCTGTTCTAGGCTAGAACAAGGTTAAAATGCCATAACTACAAGGCTTCTACAGTACATGGCTATTACCTAGCCTTGTATCTTCGTACAGGATAGCAACAGAGGGTTCAATTTTTAGCAGACGGTGAAATCGTAATTATGTATTCTGTACTCACTTGGCATACAAGATAAGACTTCATTGTTCTAAATATTCCCTGGAGCTGCAATAATGAATAATTCGTCATATGTATATTTCATATTCTTGAAATAACTTGAAACAACTTTCATATTTTTTGTGCCATGTTTGATTCGTGGTACGAAAAGAAAGAGCAGTCAGAACTTTCACACAGTATTATATCAGTTTTGTATTGAGTAAAAAATACAGTGAGTATGCATTGTGGTTTTAACATTGATTGTACCTCGGATTGTACCAGGGACTGGTTGTTCATAACTGGTATTAGGCTAATACCGGATTAGGACTATGCAAATGTCTACAGAATCATGCCTTTAATCCAAGATTAGCGCTAATTGTGGTTTGAACAACCCGGCCCAGGTGAATCAATGAAAAACAATCCCGGTTTGAAAGGCTACTGCTCCATAAATATACAGGGTGTCCCAAAAAAATGTGCCCCGTTTGTCTGAAGATTGCGACAAAACGGCAAAAGATTCTCGCAAAAATGTTGCATGATGCTGCTATTCAGATATTCAATTAAAGTTTCCAACCATCCCCGTAAAAATCCGTTGAGAAATGATGGAGCTATGACCTTCAGGAGACCAAATTTTCCCGATCACTGAAACCAGCGGTTGGCCATTTTATCTTACTATTTTCAGTGATAAATAGCTTCATGGATTGAAAATGAAACAGCAGCCTCCAATTTCATAGCTTTCGTGAAAATTCCGATAACCCTCAGAGAGTTCCACTATTTCTGACCTCACAGCAATTATTTTTTTCTTCACGTGAAGATACTTATCACTGCAAAATAGTAAGACAAAATGGCCTACCGCTAGTTTCAGTCATCAGGCAAATTTGATCTTCTGAAGGTCATAGCTCCATCAGTTCTCAACGGATTTTTACGGGGATGGTTGGAAACTCTAATTAAATATCTGAAGAGCAGCATCATGCAAAGATTTGGCAAGAATCTTTTGCCGTTTTGTCGAAATCTTTAGGCAAACGGGGCATACATTTTTTGGGACACCCTGTACAAGCAATAATATTTTGCAATATCTGATTCAATAGCTAACATGTTCAATTATTTTTAGAATTTTTCCTGGCTGGAATCGGTCACTCCGTTCAGCTTTTGCAAGGGATTTTCTCAAGAAAGTCCTTTTGAGAGACCTCAAATGCATGCTAAAATCACGAGCAACATTCTTTGATATTTTCACCTTAAGGCACTTTAGCACGTGCTACACTCTTGGAGGATGAAAAGTCTTCCCCCTTGTACAAATACTAACTCATTCAGGGAATTCCATTCTCCCCATAGGACAAAATGCATACATGAAAATGTCATTATTGCCAGGAAGAAAAACAAAAGAGATTTTACCAGCTGTTTTCACTCATTTCTGCAAGTTTTCAAAATGGGCTTTCTGCAGAAAGTCTCCCACATCTACGGGAAGGGGTAACCGCAATTCAAGCTGGGTAAATTACTGATAATCTACTTGAACAAGTCAGCGATAGAATAAGACAGTTTTCAATATTATCAGTTTGATATTCAGGGAACAATATTTGTTCATGCCGGGCGTTTTTATTGACTCACACGGTAAAGATAACTAACTTTATTATTGACTCAAGCAGAAGGTTGCAAAAGATGAAAACCAGACCAATGGGGAAACTTTGACCTTGTGTTCTTATGGGAAAGCTCGACCTAGTTTTGTTAATGCATGGGGCAAATCTCTTTTACCTTTTTCCATACCATTTTAACCAAGTCCATCCAAACTTTCTATGGCTGGTGCCAGCCCCATGGATTCCTTCTTTGTTCAAAATGAAGATACCACAAGATAAAAACGTCAATCTTACCACATATGCAGGTGCTCTCCAAATAATAAATTGGCCAGCCAACCTAAAATCATAGAGAACTAAATACAATAATCAAGAAATTCAAAGAAAAATGCTCATCAATTTATGAATGGAAACTTTAGAAGGTGGGCTAAAGCCTCTTTGTATAATTTCTAAAGATCAGCGCTGAAAGCATTTCAGATTTAATCAGGTGAGGAGTTCACTCAATTGATGTATGCATAATTGATTGCTATTTTTTAACTAAAAATCTTAAAAACTAAGGACTTCTCATAAGTAGCCGCTCACAATAAAAAAATATGATAATCTAATAACTGGCCAGCTGACCTACAAATTAGGGGCAACAAGGATGACAAGAAAATCCTAATTGTTGCATGAATGGAAAATAGAGAAGTTAGCTTTTTAAATGAAGCTTTTCTGAGTTTTAAAAGGTCTGTATTATGGAACTTGACCAGGTCAAGAGTTTGGTTCTTAATTAGGGTAGGACCAACTGAGGGCTTCATTGGAGGTTTCAAATCTTAGAATAAATTCTTTATCTGAAGGGGTGCATAGTTGAAGGAAGATGGTTTTTATGGAATCAATTTTGATTGTAATAACATAATCATAGACATGTATACACTTTGACCTTGCAAGTGTGGAGAATGAATGACCTCAAGGTCAAGAAGAACTCTTTTTTCAGCTCACAGATCAAAAGCATATCAACTATTCATAACATTCTGAATGGAAACAGTGTACCACATAAAAAGACCTTGTTTGACGAAAGGAAAATTGTTTTGAAAAAAAGAAAGAAGTAAAGTCCTTGATCATGTAAACAATAATCTTCTGTTTGAAAACAATGGGGATAAACAATGGATCTTTGCTAGAATAATAGCTTTGCCTCCCAATGTCTAGCAAAGTGTTCACCACTGACTGGAACAAAACTTACCTTGATACTTCTTTGTCTTGATGAAATGCCAGCAATATTTTCTCAGAATTGATCCAAAGAGGAAGTATGCTGAAGATCACAATCAATTGAAGAATTAGCGCTCTTTGTAAAAT
>REGL01000197.1:8373-73168 GCA_004194395.1 Aurelia aurita complex sp. Pacific | reverse complement strand
CATGGAGAAAATTCCAGAGACTGACGAGTGTGATCATATTCTTTCTTTACTGGAGTAAATATAATGCCCTGATATTTTTATGGTGTAGCCCCGGGGGGGGTACTCATATATTTTTCAGTACGGGGACGTGCCGCCGAACAGGGTATCATTTTCAGGATTCCTACTCCGGGACAGGGTATCACTTTTGTATGGTCGGCTCCATGACAGGGTCCATATTTTGTATAAGTGACTACTCATCGTCCATGTAAGCCATTTGCACTCCGCGAATATGATTTAAATCGTTTGGATAGCAACATTTCCGCATTTTCTGATAGATTTCTATCAAATTTCTATCAAATTCCCAGGGCAGGCTACAATTTTGTATGAAGAAACCCAAGAATAGGGTATTGTTTTTAATGTTTTACTCCGGGACAGGGTATCATTTTCGGGAATTTTACTCTGGGACAGGGTGCCTTTTCAGATTTTCCAGCGGCACGTCCCCGTATTTTCGTAAATCAAGTACCCCCCCGGGGGTGTAGCTCGATGATAACTGATTCCATATATCCCAAATATACCAAAAGAGGAGAGGCAGTCTTTCTCAAAGAACCTTGTACACCTTTGACAAAAGTCCTTTTGTTTTGAGAACAATCTATTAAAAATCCTCACAAATCCTTTTGTTCAGAAAGAAATCTTGCACTCTTTTGAACGAGTTTGACCCATATTCCTAATTTGAGTGGGCAAGAAAGTCTTCAAAGAACAATCTTGTCTGATAATATCATGCACTGCATTTGATTTGGTGTTTTCTCATTCATGTTTTATGACAATCCACCACCTTCTTCATCCTTAATTTTTATCAATAGCCCTGTAGCAGGTACAAATTCCGTTGTCAAAGCCACCAGCAAAATGATGAAAAGGCAGAATATTGGCTTTTTCTGAACTCTCTTAATTTGGGTCAAACTTTCAAACAGCTTTTCTTGTAATCCAATTTGTTTTGCTAAGCTGCTTAGAACTCGAACAACAAGCTTATTAATATTAACACCTGAACTATGGTCATCCTTTTTCATCCAGGTCTTGGAAGTGAACATATCCTTTGACGTTTGAAAGGAGAACATTGCTTTGCTATTTCCTAAAAACAGTGTGAAAATCATCCTTTTTCTCATGTCCTTATTAACTGTTTATATATATATATATACACGCCCTATTAACTGTTTATGTATATATATACACGCCCCCTCTGTAGTTTCTATACACAGGCATACGATTATAAGGACATGAAAGGTATACCATCTGCTGGGAGTTGACAGCAAGAAGATTCCAGATCATGTCAGATTATATTTCATGAAACAATTGGGATCTCATGAAAGATTTAAAACCCAGGAAATGAAGAGCATGTTGATCACAAAAGAGTTTAAAATTGCCTTCCTTGAAACAAAGATCTCTTCTATGTATAGAAGATTGAAATTCTAGAAGCTGAGTTAGGGCTAGTTAGCAAATTGAAGCCTTCCTTCATCTCACTTTAGAAGTCGGAACAAAGAGTCTGCACTTTATCAGAAAGTAAGCAAAGGTGACTCTTGATAAACAAAAGTTCTATTTGATAGCTTTATTCAAATTTTGGAGACAGGTGTAAAAGACAGGTGGATATTATATTATTTGTTTTCAACAACTCAATCTGCCAGAAGGTACAGGTCAAATCACGGGTATGGGTGTGAAGCTCTTTGGGGGCATGTTGTAATATCAGATTACCTGAAACATTCGATATGATCGTGCACGATAGGCCAGTTATATCCCTTGTCTTTATCACCTGAAAGCATGCATTTCAGCCCCACGCCAAACCTCTTTAGGGACAGGGCAAAATTTATTATATTACATGGTCGGTGGAGAACACAAATTCTTGCAAAAAATCTGCTCGCCCTGTATGAAATTATTCCAAAAAAACCAACTGCCCCGTCACCCTTTCCTTAAAAAAATGTATTTGCCCCGTATTCATGAACAACAAATGTTGTATAATAGTACCATCGATGAATTAGCCAAAGACCATAACAAAATGAATTCTTGTCCTTACGACAAGTCTTTGTCAACGAAGAAATCGACTTTTGAAGATGAAGAGAAATGACTGATGAATCGAATCGTTCTTGCAAGTAACTGACAAGGAGATTTTGCGTCATGTTCATACACATCCTTCCAAAATTCTCAACTTGCATGATCCACAATTTTGGCCTCAAAATGAGCCATTTCATATTTCAAACTTCATCTTTAGCTTATAAAAAGGTACAGCCCCGTTCATATTTGCTTTGTAAAAAGTGTTGACCCANCCTTACGACAAGTCTTTGTCAACGAAGAAATCGACTTTTGAAGATGAAGAGAAATGACTGATGAATCGTTCTTGCAAGTAACTGACAAGGAGATTTTGCGTCATGTTCATACACATCCTTCCAAAATTCTCAACTTGCATGATCCACAATTTTGGCCTCAAAATGAGCCATTTCATATTTCAAACTTCATCTTTAGCTTATAAAAAGGTACAGCCCCGTTCATATTTGCTTTGTAAAAAGTGTTGACCCAGTTCTGTACAAGCTAAAAAAAGTAGTTGCCCCGTTACGTTTTGCACCGGCCATGTTATAAAATAAACATTGCACTGTCCCTTATTCAAATCTTGCGAACATTTTTCGTGTCAGAATTTGACAATTTTCACACCCTTAATTTAATTCCAATAGTTGAATTACAGGATGAAACATAATTTTACCTGTTGATTTCAGTTTGTATACTGTACGTGAAATTGAGAGCAATAGTACAGCTTTCTTTAGTTGGAATGGCTTGAAAGGAAGTTGAAGTACTTTTCTATGATTCTGCCTTGGTCTTTTTTTATATCTTCAATATTTTCAGAATTACTGCAACCTTGTCTTCCAAATAGTTTTAATATTATCAAATTGCTAAAACTGTAAACCGCAAAAGCGACAGATGTCCGCTCACTGTTATATTCTAGGCCTTTGTAAACTATGGTTCTTTTGAAGTACCAATTTCCCTTTACTGATTTGGAAGCTACGACGATTTTCAGTTTTTGAAAGCTGTGCTCGAATTCTTTTGAAAAGGCTATGCTGTATTCCTGAAAATATCCAGTCTGTGAAAAAAGCACTTGTGGTATCCAATCCAAAGGAAAATGTAACAGCTATTTACATAAGCTTTTGTAACGCCTTAGTTAAATGCCCATAATGGTAAAAGCTGCCATCCCTTGCTTGAAATTGAGCGTTGACAATACTCATCCATAACTGCAAGGCCCCCAACCATCAGATAACCATTTCCTTCAAATTACCTTGTTGCGAACAAGCAATTTTTTGCAGGGGGGCTGAATTGTTTCTGTTTTTATTTCAGGTACGATGGAACTATTGAAGGAAGATTATTTGAAGAAGCACCATCCAGATGTTGTTACTTTTATGAAGGTAAGCCAAATTTAGGCCCATATTTTTAGCTTGTATTTTCAGGCCCATTTTTTCAAGCCATGTGCTTTTTGGCTCTTGGCATTAAGACCGTTGTTTTCGACCATTGGTTTTAGGCCCTTGGTTTTAGGCCTGTACTTTGAGCCCTTGGTTTTAGGCCCGGGTTTTAGGCCCGTGTTTTAGGCCCGTGGTTTTAGGTCCGTGGTCCTAGGCCTGTGTTTTAGGCCCACGTTTTAGACCCTGGTCTCAGGCACTTGATTTAGGCCCATGGTTTTAGGCCCTTGGTTCTAAGGCTTGTGGGTTTAGGCCAGTGATTTCATGCCTTGAGTGGGCGAGAGTGAATGTTTGGGGATTTACTTAGTGGGCCCTAGTAGTTCAAGGTCACAGATCATTTTGGACGAGATAGATGGACGAGACAGAATACAAACATGGAGATGCGTGGTACTTGCATGACCAGACACAGTTTTCGAAGATGCAGACTAAGACATGTCCAGCAAAGTTAAATTGAAACTCGATACCATTTTATTTGATTGATCCAACTTTGTCGCATTGGTAATATCCTACGAACTTTGTTATTTGGAATGCATCAAGAATGACTTGGATTCGAAATTTGATAGAGTCTGGTACCCAGGGTAAAAATTTGACGACACTAAGGGTTCTTCCCGATACGTTCAATGTTTTCTAATCTTCACATTTTAGTTTATTTCACTCTGAAATTTATGTAGATTTGGAAATCCAGCTTATATCTCTTAAAGGCTTGTTCTCAGAAACATTTAGCAAGAGGTAGACATTTTAGCTGCTTAGAAGAAGGATGACTGAGCGAGCGATATTTTTTCTGGTAAAGGACCGGTTTCAACGACTCTTGATTTCTACTTGCCTAAACTCGATTTGCTTTGACGTTTGGAAACTAAGTCAATACTTGTTTGAACTTATTGCTACAGCTCTTTCCTTTCAAAGTCTGAGAACCGTTCAGCGGGAGATTTCACGATTTCAGTTTGATTTGAACTTTACTTTCGATCCCTTCTTCCACACCACCAGCCTCCTCAGCAGGAACCCATTTTAATTGTTCTTAAAAACCGTTGATTGCAGCTTATATTAATGATTGATGGCGAATTCTCATTTCAAGTCTTTTCATCGTTTAATATTTGTCAAACATGTATCCTGTATGCAGGTGATTTTCTTCGCTTCTTTTCTTTCTCATTAATAGCAATTTACACCTGTAGACCTAATATTTTACTATTTTGCTGGTGTGGGATTCTGCTGGTGTGGGATTCTGCCCTTTGATTCGACGCCGCGATGAACGTCAAAGGATTTCCCAATGCCGGAATAGACCATTTTGACATTTGGAACAAGGGTCTGGGGAGAGCAATATTTTTCAGGTAAATGGCGGACACAATTCTGGTAAATGGCTGCTACCGAGCTTTCACAAACGATATCTTGAACCTTATTGGCTTCAAATTCCCGTTGAAAAATAAGGAAATCAGTATTTGAAGATCTGCAAAATGGCAGCAAGCACAATTTTTTAACTTTTATGGTTTACTATTTAGCAATTTGGGGACGTCACAAGCTGGCAAAAAATGTGCCGTTTTCGTGTGAACCGGAGGCCCATATCCGTCACATTTTTCACCGTTTTCAAAATGTGCCGGCATCGTGTGAATGCAGTCTAAAAATGCTGCCATTGGGATTATGGTAAATAATCTAAAGTGCCCTTCAAGCTTATTCATTTGAAGGAAAAGGCAATAACATTTTACACGACTAATTTTAAATTTTTGCAAAATATTTGACGCTTTTGGTGTCCTGCCGGATGAAACCTGCATGCAGTGTTTGAGCCATATTTTCTCGATCGTACGAATTCTAGTTTTATTTTGCATGAAATCTATCTAGCCATACGCTGAATGAGATCCTAGAAACAAGTACAGATTTTGTAAGACAATAGCATGAGCAGCTTTTGATTGACACCTCAATTCAAAGCGATTAGCGATCGCAGACAAAGGAAATTCTCTCAACCAGTAATTCAAAACAAACAAAGCCGGAAAAGTTTCTCTGAAACTCAGGTAGCTACTTCGCTCGCTGTGCATTCCAGAAATTGTTTTTAAAAGCAAACATGAGCATAGATCGAAAGAAGAAAGATATATCTACACATCTGTCACGGGCATTTAATCTATTTGGTTCAGAAGCCGATCGAGAGGCGACTAAATTCTCTTATATTTTTGGGTGTTATTAAAATACTTATTGCTCAGCTTCTGAACCAAAGAAATGAAATGCCCGTGGTAGATGTGTAGATATATCCTTCTTCTTCGACATATGCTCGTGTTTGCTCTCATAAAGCAATATCTGAAATGCACAACGAGCTTGATCGCTACCTGGGTTTCAGAGAAATTTTTGCGGCTTTGATTGTCTTGAATTACTGGTTGATGGAGTTTCCTTTGTCTGCGATGGCTAATCGCTTTGAATTCAAGTGTCAACAAAAACAACTCATGCTATTGTCTTACAAGATCTGTCCTTGTTGATCCTAGACAAAAGTAACCATAACAAAAGAAGATCTTTTTGCCAGGTAATCCATTGTTTTGCGGTTTTTGCAGCTTGAGAAACCAAAACAAGCTTTGTGCCGAGAAAACCAACTTTGTTTGAAAAATCTTTCAATGCTGGAGTGTTTGTATCTGTAGCAACCTGCTTATAATGCTGCAAGCTTTCCTTGACTCTTTATCCGAATTTAACACTTTCAAGATCTTTTGCACTCTAAAAATACCGGGTGTCCCAAAATGATGTATTATCGTTTTTATTGCTTATATGTCGATAACCAGTGAACCGATTTTCAAAAACATTATTTTATCCGCTTGCCGAAAGGCTGAGTTGTATTCGAGGATGTTGGTTGTGCTTTTACACCGATGTTTTCATATTGAAAAGAAGATCGATAAACCTGCTCAAATTCGACCCTTACATGGCATGAAAAGGAAACGGCCTACTTTTCCAGTCAACAGTTTAGATGTAATACGAAAGGCTGAACTTACAGTTACATGTCATTCATTGAATACGAATTCAGTTAATACTGAATTCAGAGAATATGAATGCGAGTTCAGCCTTTTGTATCACATCTAACATGTTGACTGGAAAAGTAGGCCGTATCTTTCTCATGCCATCTAAGGCTTGAATTTGAGCAAATTTATCAATCTTCTTTTCGATATGAAAACATCGTCGTAAAGCCACAACTAACATCTTCGAATACAATTTAGCCTGTCGGCAATCAAATAAAACAAAGTTTTGAAAATCGGTTCATTGGTTATGGACATACAGGCAATCAAACGATAATACATCATTTTGGAACACCCGGTAGTCACTATACAGTTAAGCCCGAAATTATTCATACCTATGCCAAATTCTGAGTATTTCGCATCGTTCCATGTGAAGACCGATTTTACTGTGGCTGAAGTTTCGTAAGAATGTGATAAAAGGCTGAAACAAGTGCTACAAGAGACATTTCAAGGAATGAAATATCTTGTGAATTGGTTGGCAAATAGAACGATTGAAAAACACTCCAAATTTGGCATAGGTATGAATAATTTCGGGCTTAACTGTATATTCATTTTAACCAAACTAGGACAGGTTTTAAGAAAATATTGGAAAACGTATTTTGCATTCGAAGAGTTGCTGCCCTGTGTCTGCAGGCCTAACGCAGATTCATGAAACTTTTCTTGGAGTATTAACCCTATTCGAATTGCATTTAATCTGTTGTAATTGTTTTTTGCCCAGAATTTTAGACATGAAGGTGAATAGGATAATAACGCAACTGTGACAGTTTTGGCTAAAACTCGGTTGCATTAAGACTTAACTGTAAAACACGGTCTTCTGAAACTATTGCATTATTCAACATTCGATTTTGTACTGAATAAAAAAACTGTTATCTCTGAAGTCCCACAAGTTTTATCGCTTGACGATATTCAGATCTGTTTTGAGATTAACCGATCAAATGTGATGATTTTCTCAATACACTGAACGCCTTTCAAGTTAAAAAATCGCTGAATAGACGTGAGCTTCATAAATATATTATAAACCGGTGAGTGGAGAGCTTTAGTTTCGAAAGATTCAGTTATTTTTGATCATGAATAGATAGATTAACGCACTTTTTAAATTTCATATCAGCTACTGGGAATGATAGGCCGTTTAACGACTGTTAGAAACAGCGAATTTCTTCCTTTGAAATACTATGCTTTCTTCTTGCATAAACATGAGCACGCTTGATTCTTTGAAAAATCGTAAACAATTAAGCAAACTTTGCGCTATCCAAGGTGCCAGAGCCTCGTAGTTAATTTAAGGCTCATTTTAATTCATTTTCGTTTAAATTCTTTATACACGGTGGCCCCATCACCCAAGAATGGATGCTTTTCAAAGGGCCATGGTAAAAACCTAATTATAATGTTATAACGAAAATAGAAAAGAAGTATTTACAATATTAAATAAGAAGCTCTGGCACCCAGAGTAACTTTGTGCAGACTTCCTTGTTCGCATAAGAGTTGTTAGTTTGCATTAAATATGGACTCAAATAACTCCCAAACATTGGGACGAAAGTTTGACAAGTTCTGCACGGGCAACTTGATGTGGACCCATGCTTAATCTCACATTCAAATTGTGTGACACCTAATTTCCGTGAACCATTAGCAAAAGTAAGCAAACTTTGCGCCAAGATTTACTTTTTCCCAGACAAGTTGAGAATTTTTCATTAAAATTAAGCAATATTTTCCCAATGATTCTGACAATTTTGAACAATTTTAGGTTGAAAAATGCTGTCTGTTTCATCGTGATTTGCAGAGTTTCATAGTTTACCCGTTAAAAGATGGCGCATCGCTGTATTTCAATCACCGGGGGGGGGGGGGGGGTTTTCCCATAGAAAAGGNGACAATATTGGTCGAGAAAATGGTCAAGCCAAGGGTACCATTTTCGTAAAAATTGGTTAAAACAATGGTCAAATTGGTCTAGCCAAGGGTACCATTTTCGTAAAAATTAGTCTAGCCAACGGTACCCTTTTGAAGATGCTCGCGGCAGACCCCTACCCAAAATTTGGCCAAGAACCCCCCCCCCCCGTGGTCACGTCACACCTCGGTTGTTTTCAACTCCACGTACAATACTGTATGCTTTTGTATTTGATTATCTCCAAGACATCACCAATCTTGGATTGTTTACACGTATGGCAATGAAGCACCGGTAACTGGTTCGATGTGTTATCTCAGTTTTCTGAAAACTTATTTCTGAACTGATGTAGTTACTTGTTGTTGAGACAAACAAGGGCAGATACAATAGGATTCGCTACTTTTTATTTGTTATTGCAAACACAGAGAATTCCATGCCATATTGGTCAAGTCAAACAAAAACAGGGCAAGCCGAGCAAGCCGCAAAAGTTGCCTTGAAACCCAGGTAGCTAGCTCGCTCGTTGTGCATCCCAGAAGTGGTTTTAACAGCAAACAGGAGCGCATATCGAAAGAAGAAGGATACACCTAAACATTTGCCTCGGGCATTTCATTTATTTTGCAGAAGGATTCGATTCAATTATCATACTTTTTAGGTGTAATTAAAACACTTACTGTTCAGCTTCTGTACGTAAAAAATAAAATGCCCGAGGCAGAAGTTTAGATGTACCCTTCTTCTTTCGATATGTGCTCATATTTGCTGTTAAAAACCATTTCTGAAATACCCAAACGAGTGAGCTAGCGACCTGGGTTTCAGGGCAAATTTTGCGGCCTGCCTTGTTTTTGTTTATGACTTGACCAACCGGGCATTGAATTCCCTTTGTCTGCAATCACAAATCGCTTTGTATCTAGGTGTCAACAAGAAGTAGCAGATCCTCTAGTAACACAATCTCTCCTTGTTGTTGAGACAGGAAAAACATCAAAACCCAATCAGAAATATGTTTTATGTTTTCCTCTAATTACGACTTTCTAAAGGATTTGTTACAGTTCGAATTCTCTTGTTTTCGTTTGGATTTTGTAGTTCATTTCATCTTGATTTATGGATCAAAAGTGACAGGAATAGTTTGCATACCGGGTGACTAAGAAAAGTTGCAATTTTTGCAAATCTATGACATACCGGAAAGAGATGACCCAGGACCCACAAGGACCCGGAAGAGGACCCAAGGGAGGATCGGTAAGAGGGAGGACCCGGAAGAGAACCCTTAGGAGGACTCTGGAGAGGACCCTTATGAGGATTTTTACCGGTAAAGCTTAGCCTGCGTGCAGACTCAACTATCCTAAAGTGTAGTTAGGATAGTTGAGTCTGCATGCAGGCTAGTAAAGCTTTGACATTCTTCCAGCTACTCAACAGATTCTCTGGTGCTAACTAAAATCATGTGGCTCACATATCAGCTTAGATAATAAAATCTAGTGCGTTAAATACCCTCAAATATCTTGCAAAATCTTGCAAAATCTCAAAAATCCTTGGAAATGTCGAACAACGGTTTGAAAATGTTGAAAATACTGATTTGAAAGTATCAGATGAAATCTAACAAATCTTTGCAAACTCTTGGGAGATTTTTGAAATCACAAAGTCTCGTATGCTACATTTGGAGTGAATTGCCCCTGGTGCTTGCGTTCATTGATAATGTTTCTCCATTTTTTAGGAAGTGACCGGAAACCCAAGAATCAGTGAAAAAGAAGCTGCAAAATTGATTGCATTGAGGATTGAATCAACCAGAACAAGGAATTATGGATTCTACAGAGTTGGCGCATTGAGAAGTTTTGGTGGTGGCCGCAAAGTTGTGCCACGTGTTGAACCAAAACTTCAATCGGTAAGTCTCGTCATCAAAGTTTTATCTATGAAATTCTCTCTGATAGTATTGAAACTAGCGGATGAGTCTAAAAGCGCCTGGCATTTGAACAAATACTGCTCCCCGAATATCAAAGCAATATATTAAAACCTGTCTTGTTCTATTCCCGATATGTTCAATTAAGTTCAGTAATTTACCTGGCTTTAATCAGCCATTCCTTCCCATAGATATGGGACGTTTTCTACAGAAATCCCCTTTCAAACACCTGCAAACACGAGTGAAAACGACGGGCTTTCCTTAGTGACAATAATGACACTTATATGTATTCATCTATTTTGTTCGCTTGAGAGAATGGAATCCCATTGAATGAGCTATTCATACAGGGTGTCCCAAAAAAATTGTGCCCCGTTTGCCGAAAGATTGCGACAAAACGGCAAAAGATTCTCGCCAAACTTTTGCATGATGCTGCTCTTCAGATATTCAATAAAAGGTTGCAACCATCCCCGTAAAATCCGTCGAGAAATAATGGAGCTGTGACCTTCAGAAGACCAAATTTGCCTGATGACTGAAACCAGCGGTCGGTCATTTTTTCTTACTATTTTGCAGTTATAAGTATCTTCACGTGAAGAAAGAAATAATGTCTTTGAGGTCAGAAATAGTGGAACTCTCCAAAGATTATCGGAATTTTCACGAAAGCTATGAAATTGGAAGCAGCTGTTTCATTTTCAATCCATGAAGCTATTTATCGCTGCAAAATAGTAAGACAAAATGGCCGACCGCTGGTTTCAGTGATCGGGCAAATTTGGTCCCCTGAAGGTCATAGTTCCATCATTTCTCAACGGATTTTTACGGGGATGGTTGGAAACTTTGATTTAATATCTGAAGAGCAGCATCATGCAACAGTTTTGCGAGAATCTTTTGCCGTTTTGTCGCAATCTTGAGACAAACGGGGCACAATTTTTTTGGGACACCCTGTATGGGGAGGAGTATTTCATCCTCGCAAGAGGACAGCACGTGCTAAAGCTAGCCTGCGTGCAGTCTCGATTCCTCCTCATTGGAAAAGTTGAGGCTGCACGCAGGCTAGCTAAAGGGTGTTCAAGTCATTGCTGCAAGGTAGAAATATTAGGGAAATTTGCTCGTGAGTTTAGCACGTTTTTTCGAAGGTTTCTCACAGGAACTTGCTTTGTAAAATCTGAACGGAGTGACCGATTTCAGCCAGGAAAAATTCTAAAAATAATTGAACATGTTGGCTATTCAATTAGATATTGCAAATTATTATTGCTTGATATTTCAGGGAGTAGTAGCCTGTCAAACGCCGGGCATTTTTTCTTACCCACCCAGTATCATTGAGCTGACAAATTTTGATAAACAGCGATTCCTTTTTACTCACCCATCACCCGGTAGAAAATCTTACTTAATCCGTTGACCTAATAAGATATCGATAATATCATTTTGACATCATTGCTTACAAGCTGCAAAAATATGATAATCCTGCAAGCCACAACGAAGGGAAATAATGTATTTGATCAGGAGGAAGATGTTGTGAGGGTATTATTGCCGTTAATCGGAATCTCAGAGGATTAATTTAAACTGACAGTATTCGTATCGATCTGTCATTCGCAGTTGCAATTATACTCTACGTAATTAGCTGCCCAATGATCAAGGATATGTTTTGCAGATTTTGTTTCGATAGTACAGTCTTCACTCAACTCATCGACCAAACTACTAGTCGTTCCAAAACGATGTATCGACGTTTGCCGATCCGTACAATCATGAATTATGGACCAATTTCAATGATACACCTATCAATTTAAGCAATTGTGGGGTGAATGGCCGAGAGCGGCTTATACAGTTTCCGTCAGGTGACTGAAGTTAAGCTCGGTCGAGTGAGGTCAAACTCGGATGGGTAACCTCGGAGGCCTGACCTCGCAACTAGCCTCGCCGTCCTTCAGAAGGGATGTTAAACTAGGGGTCCCATGCCTGGATGCGGCATGCATAATGGGCTTAAATTAGCTTTAAGTAGCTAGAAATACTTCCAGCCCTCGTAAAAGAAAAAAAAAAGAAAGGATAAGCACAAAACAAAGGCTAACTTTCGAAATTTATTTCGCTAAAATTGATCATACGGTTTTAGAGTTCTGGACAAATTTACTTGGAAGCTATTTTCGATTAAAGCCAAAAACTCATGGTCATATTTCGTCCCATTTTCTTCTTTGGTAAGATGAAACTTGCATCAATTATCTTCATAGCAACTTGGATAAGCAATCAATACATATTGATATGTAAGAAGCTCATATTTATCATCAGATTTGGCTGCTTGCAGGATCGCGATTCAAGATGAAAGTTCTGAAAAACGCTATTAAAATGTTCACTCTCTTCGAGGTATTTTGGAAGATAACTCCGAAGTGACATAGCCTGTACCTCTCTTCTTAATGTTATGACTGATTTTAGCGGAACAAGTTCCTACATCTTAGTTTGGCTTTCTGTTACACAATGATTCGTGTTTCATTCAAATTGGTGCATAGCTCATGAAAGTAGACTGATTGCATGTTCGTAGTTATTGCTATTAATAAACTAATACACGCTCGAACTACGACTCATGGACTTTCAGATTGAAAATTAGGACGGAATTGTTTCCCTTGATAGCAAATTATCCCCAATCGAAGGAAGCCACAGTAATGAAATGCAGAATTTGGAGAAAAGCTGTTTACATTGGAAGAGTTTACAATTAACAGATATAGATCTGATTTGTATAATATTGAGATTATCTGTTTTCTTGTTTTCAAACAGTTTTAAGCAGCTGTATAAATAGGCCAGTAACAATAATGAACAAGTATTGCTTCGTTGAAAATAGGTCAAACAGATTCCGCTGCTTCATTTGCATCTGAGAATGAGATACCATAAAAAGGGCAACTAAAATATGGCCACCAGAATATTTACATTGCAGCAATAGCCAATCAAAATGATGCCCGTGAAATAGTTTGAAAATGACGTCAGTTAATAATCTTAAAAACAATCCCCATTTGAAAGGCCACAGCTCCCTGGACATCAAGACAATGAATTTAGCAAATATATCTATTTTTCAGTGGACATGTCCAAATTTACCTGTTCTGAAGTTAGGCCACTCTTTTCTGAAATTATGAGGGACTTTCTCCAGAAACCCCCTTGAAGAAACCTTGAAAACTTGCTTTAACGGAGGTTGTTTTTTAATCATCCGGTAGAGAAAGTAGAAACGCGTCAGAATTGGGATAACCCATTTCTGAACTCAATTTAAACTCGTTTTATCGCTTTTAAAGGTATCGAATCTAGTTGATTCTTTGAAATTGCGTCCAAAGATGCTGGCAAAGTCTCACATTGAGGCAAAGATATTTTTCAGTGTATTTTTCTGTCTCATTTCTCATACATTTCCAACACTTTCTTGCTTGGTGTCAGCCAACTCTTAAAGAAGATCCAATTCAAGTTTGATCTTATGTGCAAACTATTTATTTTTATGTCTTCAAACTGAATCTCGACACATCATTTTAATGTGCACATTTAGAACTGAAGATGATCAAATTCGAGAAAGTTTCGAGTTGCTTAACATTTTTGGTCTTGAAATTATTCATCCTAAGATTTCTTCATGAATTTTGATATTCTTAGTAACTAAAGGTAAGAGCAAAACGTAATCTTTTTATCTCAATTACATATCACGTGAAGACTTTACCACCATACCTGAAATCAACCAACTAAACGAATGAATACTGGGACCATATCCAGTAAAGTGGTCGAACAGAGTCGTTACCGGGTGAGCCAGAAAAAAGTTCCCATTTTCGAAAATTCAAAGCACAATAAGTACTTCATGGATTTGAACGATTCCAATTCGAGCTAAAAGCCAAAAGATCAACGTATTTTTGTGATTTTTCTCGTCTTCTTACGTGCATTGCGAATATATGTAAATTCAACTTTACAAAAATTTCATGTTTGCAAAATGACTGAAAAGGGCCTAAAACACTTGATCAAATCGTTAGGACGCTCCTCACACAGAACAATACACACGGGTGTTTCACCTCTCTCAAGAGTTATAAAATATAGATTCCCAAACAGATACCAAAGATTTCAATCCCATGGCAATAAAGGTGCAGACGATATCTCTCGTCCATGGGAAATTACATTTCCTCTCTTGTTCTGAAGGATGAGTCCTTTATGATTTGATCAAGTATTTTAGGCCTTTTTCAGTCATTTTGCAACCATCAAGTTTTTCTAAATTTGAATTTTCCAATTTTTCCAGTGCCCGTAAGAAGGCAATAAAAATCACAAAAATACTTCGATCTTTTGGCTATGAAGTAAATATTGATTCATTCCAATCCATCCAGTACTCTTGATGCTATGAATTTTCAAAAGTGGGAACTTTTTTCTGGTTCACCCCGATAGTCATCATGAAAGCGAATTGATATCATCGACAAAATATTTTTGCTTGTCAAAGAGAATAATTCATATCTTAAAAGTTCACCCCATATACTTCCAATTAAAATGCAACAAAAAACCACAATTTGATATAAAACAACCTGAGAGTCAATTTATTTATATTTCTTCTACACAGATTTACGATGAACTATCAGATGTTGAAGATACGGGCAGCCATTTAGCCATTGTTGATCTCGATGGGACAGGTATGACTTTATCCCTATCACATTTACTTGTGGCGCAGACTATCCTGGGATTTTTGTAGAAGAACAATTCATTTGACTATCGATCGCAGATTTTAACTTTTTTTTAATGACGCTTCCTCCCATGGCTTTCCATCATGAAAATATATGTCCTTCAATGTGGCTCACTTTAAATTCAAACAAGGGAACGATTACTGGAGGTGAATGGGTTTCCCAAAAAAGTGTTTGCGTCTTCTTGGTCGTGTTTGCGTCTTCGTGATTTTAATGGATTTTAAAAAACTTTTTCCAGATTTTGAAAACTTTTCTCGATTTTTAAAATCTTTTCTCGATTTTGAAAAACTTCAGCGATGGCCCGTTTTGGCCACCGTACGAAAGCAAACATCTTCTTTCTAGTGACTTGCAGGTTGGGTACATGAATTAAGATATTTATTATTTGATTGACGATTTTGTAAGACTAGCCTTAAGCCTATTTCAGACACTGGGAAGTGCTGGTACATTTACATGAGCGAAATCTTATATTTTAAAGATATTATTTTATCAATTTTTTGCTCATGGGAGGGGGGGGGGGGTAACTTTGTATGTTTTTCCCCAGGCATCAGCTGGAGTGGTTTTATATTTTGAATATTTAGTTACATGCATGTCAGCATCGTGTCAGCAGTTTTAACTGTTCGTGCATGCAACTTATTGATATATGGACACAGTGCCTTTAACGTTGAATTGCAATTTTTGGAAAATCCTGTTCTAGATTTACCATTGGGACACAAGGACACAGTTAAGAAATTAAAGATAGATTGATTTTGTTATCTGCTTTTCCCACAGGATTTGCAAGGGCTAAAGTCCAATTCACAGCTACTTCATATGCCGTTTTGGAGAGTGAGAAAATTGTTCATATTGGTATTGAAAGGACAGGAAACACCAAGTCATCTGTAACTGTCCAGTGAGTCACATCTTTTTGTTTGATAATGTCTTAGATATCAAATAAATGCTAGTTTATATACAGTAAAAACCCGCACATAAGAACCGAAGATTTTGAACTCAGCCTGTTTAGGTTCTTATGCAATGAGGCCCATCCAGTAATCAGGGTGTAGGATGTGTGAATCTAAATCTTAGCCAAATTTATTTACGTTCTTGGCCCTATCCACTTCAACCCTAGCTTACCCAGTTTACCCCTGCAGGCCCTGCCTATCACAATTCTGTAAGTAATGTTTTGGAGTTCACGAAAGAGGTTGATTAGCAAGCAGATTGCATTTATTTCCCAATGAATGAATGAAACCCTTTATTAAGAACCTAGTTATGATATCAGGCTGAAATAGTTCTTATCCATTGGGTACAAAATACATGATTTCAGGCTGTAGGTTCTTGATAAATGAAGGTTCTTATCTTCGGGTTTTTACTGTATCACAAATCTATTTCAAGTTTGTAATATCTTTGCCCGAGGGGTGTATCATTCTTCCGAAAAGACGTACGAAAGCTCTTAAAACAATAGGATTTTTAGGGATTTTTTACGGATTTTTTACTGATTTTTGTTGAAGACAAAAGGATTTTGACAAAGTTGTACGATATTTTTAGAGTGATTTGCCCTTTGGATTTGCCACCGATTGGCAAGCTTGTGCATATTCTTACACCCAATTTACCATTATGATATTTGTGCTATGATACTCCAGCGATGTGAATTTAGCTTTAATCACTGTCTAACCGCTCTAAAAATGTTCCTCGATAGTTAACTTGAACATAGGTACCTCCGAGGGGCGTATCACTCTCTACAAATCTCGTACACCTTTGGTAAAAATCCTTTTGTTTTCAAGAAAAATCCCTGAAAATCCTATTGTTTGAAAAAGTCTCGTACGTTTTCTCGGAAGAGTGATGTACCCCTGGGGTACCTCATTTGTTGGTATTGGTGCTTTGAGAGCAGATGTTAATCTTGAAAGCTCAAATTTGCCTCTTCTTGCAAACCAGAGCTTTAGCCGTTTGGCCTTAAGCATATTCTTAACCCTAATCCAGATGGGCTTTTTTCGAGCTACCAGTCATGGAGGGGGGGGGGTGTGTTTACAAAGCAACATCTCCACAGATAGCTGAGCCCTTCAAGACTACCTGCTGATACCTCGTTTGTGTTCATAAAATTTGCTTTCAGGAAACTATGTGCCATCTAGCTAGTGAAGTTTTCTTTGGGTCGGCCGGTAGGCCGTGCTGTTGTTTAAAGTAACCACTTACTTTCCCTTTCTCGTGCCTCAAATCAGCAACCCCTTGTAAGATTGACTCAATCAAGGTCTCAAACTCTTAGTTGAAGCCTATCTTACGCAACTGTGTTAAATATGAGGCAAGTGAAGTTAAAACTCCTCCATAGCAGCCACACAAACAGCGCAGAACCTTTTTGGGACACCCTGTATTCGCTACGGATAGTTTCATTCTCGCTTAAAGGGGCTCCGTCGTNAGATAAACTGGAAGGATAAGAAAAGCAAATGATAATGATAATGGGGATCTATTGGGCCAAAATTACGACCCGGATGTAAAGAGGTGACCGAAGAAACTAAATTAAAATCTGTCTGAAATTAGATGTCAGCGTGTGTTCTGGGTGTATTCGTGGCTATTTCCAGTCCCCCAAGCATAATCCATCTACGGTAAACATTCTACAATCTTCAAACCTTTGCTCCTTCACCTGGAAACCAGGAAAATAATTGTTGCCAGAAATTAAACTTGTTTGCCTTTTCACCCTCCGTGCTTGATCATCTTTGTGCCTTAGTCCCCTACTACACTTCATGAACAAAGGCAGATTCTGTAACAATAGAATTGATTGACACACCAGGACAAAGCATTTAAAGGGGCTCCGTCGTCAAACAGTAAACAAATCCGTAAACTCGCACGTGTCGGGGAATATCCATTGTTCATCCATTGTTTTCTGCAGTTTGTTTGGTGGCTTCACCCAAGCCACACAAAAATGACCGTTAAAAATCCACTTATATCCGAGCAATCGTAGAAGATATGAATGTTTGGTTTGTTCTTTAGTGAAGTACAATGATTTTATATCCAAACAGAAACTTTCATTTTGAAAATAATACGAAAATCCTGTGTGATATCACCTTTCAAAAAACTGCAAAAATCATCGTTTTGTTTACATTTTGACGACGGAGCCCCTTTAAGTAACAGTTTTATCTACTTTCTTATCAGCTTCGAAACTATTGATGGTACAGCAGAAGCAGGATCTGATTATATTGGGAAGAAAGAGTTGATGCAATTCAAACCGGATGAGACTCACAAATACATCGATATTGTTATTATTGATGATAATGAATGGGAACCAGATGAGACATTTTTCGTGAAATTGTGGAGTGATCCCCAAGACAGAACTGTTGGCATTGGAAAACACAGTGTCACTGAAGTGACGATCATTAATGATGATGGTAAGATGATTCATGATCGCAGTTATGATTCTATGATTAGTGATTAGTGATTAAAGACTATTGATCCTCAAGATAGCTGTTGTGAACGGAAATCAATGTCACTGAAATTACAGTATTTCTGAAAAGTCCAACTGTAGAATTATAGCAAAGAAGCCAACGTTTCTTTCAACTTATTCAATTTAAAGAAACAGATCTTAGAATTTTGCACTAATCTTTTTAAAGACTTGGAACCTATGCTGGCATTGACATAACTACCCTGGGTATGAAATAACAATATAGACTGATTATGTGTTCGTAGGTTATAGCTATTGATAGACTGATGGACGCTATAACTACGACTCATGGACATACGCTTCCAGAAACGGACAGGTCCTAAATTACCTGCTATTTTTTCTCAAAACCACCGACCCTAAAATGCTGCAAAAAGTGGTTTTCCTGAAGTGCTACACTGCAAAACAAGCTATCAGTACTTAGGTGAATGTTTCTTCAAGCTATTAAAGCAAAAAACTCCTACCTATAAGTGATATTTTGGTTGTTTGGGGACGCAAAAGATCTCGTAAATTCGCTCGTTACTTTGAGATTTTGATCGTTGCAGCAGTTCAGTCGAACGCGTTGTTCGAACGCTTTTGTTTGCCTTTGGCGGGAAGTTTGAATTGAAGAAGGATTTTTTTTTTTTTTTTTTTTTTTTTTGGTCCAGGAACAAATTTGTTCCTGGTGGGATTTTTTTTGCCATTTTGAGAAGAGTTTGTCCATAAGGCCCTCAACTGTAGCGACAACAACAACATTAATTCACTTCAATTAGATGAGCGTAAGTCGAGGGTCCTTGTGTAGTGAGGCCAATAACAATACTCATTCGATTATTGAGAAGCCAAATTCGGCTCAAAAAATACATTTTAGCTATTCTAAAAAAGAATCTGGCTCGAACGATATTTTGATACGAGTTGTGGAATTTTCGAATGAGCACAATAGTGATAGAAGCTGTATAAAAATGCCGCTCCATCCAGACTCTTTTGTAGAATAGCTAAAAGGTCAATTATTAGGCCAAAATCTTTTTCATACAGTGGGGCCAAACCGAAGGATCTTGGTTAGCACAGCGTCTGTAAACCGCGCTTTGAACCATCTTGCTGAATTTTTCCATTTGACTTTATCAACAGAGCCAGGTACGATTGAGTTCACCAAGCCAAGTAACATCTACAAAGAGAGCAGTGGTATTGCTGAGGTAGAACTCCAAAGAACAAACGGTGCGGACGGTCAAGTGTCCGTTAAATGGACAACCACGGATCAATCAGCTGTCAACGGAAAAGATTACATTGGTGGAGAAGGCACCATTATTTTTGATCATGGGGAAACAGTGAAGATCTTAAGCATTGAGTTGATTGATGACAAAACATTTGAAAAAGATGAGACATTTATGGTGACATTGTCCGATCCAACCAGTGGTGTCCAGCTTGGTAGATTGAAACGGACAGTTGTCACAATTGTGAATGACGATGGTAAGCTTTCAGCTGAAATTTTGTTGTTTTGAAACAGACAGCAGCTGTTCCCAGAGGGGGTACGTTGGAATATTCAGGATGGGGATGCTCAGGTTACTTTTTTGGGTCTAAAATTTAGGCAAGGAGTATTTTTTTGGGTCAATGATTTGTACATTTATTTTTTTGGGTTCAAGAAATTCTAGCTTACTTTTTTGGGTCTAAAATATGAGAAAAAGTAAAAAAAGTTGGGAAAAATATAATTTACAAATAAAATTAGAGTGAAGTAACAGTACTAAAATAGAAAAACATAAATATCCAAACACATTATGAGAAATCTAATCAGTTAGGGCACTTTTATACAGATTTAAGATACTGACTTCATAACTTTTGGGTATTCAAGGTCGGAAAAATTATTTTTTTGGGTCTATTTTCTTGCTAGAAATTATTTTTTTGGGTTGATGCGCTGTACCCCAGCCTGAGCACCCCTATCCCAAAAGATACCTGAGTACCCCCCCCCTGGGCAGCTGTTATCAATGGATCAAAGATTCTATACCTGTTTTGAAGGATTTGGAGATCGAGCAATTTTTATAAAATCTGCAATGGTGGGTCAATGCTCTATTTACGTAAACTGCAACCCCCTTCCCCCACCTGCTCCATTTTACGGTCTTTTCTGTTCAGATGAAAACCTGCTATTTCACTTTCACGAGTATCACGTGTACGTGTGTCTCACTAATTCCAATAATGTGCATTTGTCCTAATTTAGATCGCGAGAGAAACTCCTTCAAACCAGCCATATGGCACACCAGACCATGAATGTTTTGATAAAATACCTGGTGCGCCAAAATAAAGTGTGCACGTTTGGCAGGCCACAATGAATCATACACTTGACCGATCTTGAAGATTTATGACTTAATTGTTAACAGAAAGCCTGAATTAGATACTGGGCTTTTTTTAAATGTTTTCATTTTCAGCTTTTAGAGCTAGAAACGAGTTCCCTAAAATTGTAGTTCTTGAAAATCACTAAAAGCGATCAAAAAACATCGATCAGTTTTTCCAAATAATCGCCATGAATGGACAAAGAGAGAACTTGTTCGTGGTGATTTGAGATTTAGAAATCGACCAATTGTAATTTGCTGTACGAAAGTTCGTACTAAACCCCCAAATCCCCGTGAAAACGTTTTCTCTTTGTTCATTCATGCTGAATCTTTTAAAATTTGATCAACGTTTTGATCGTTTTCAATATTTTGGAAAACGAGCATTTTAAGGAACTTGCTGCTAGCTCTAAAAATTGAAAACGGAAAAATTTGCAAAAAGTCCCAGAATCTAATTCAGGTTTTCTGCTAACGATTAAGCCATAAATCTTCAAAATCAGTCCAGTGTACGATTTGTTATGGCCTGCCAAACGTGCATAGTTTAATTTGGCGCACCCGGTACTTTCAACCCTCGTGTCTGTAGAAATTCTTCTTATTTCCTTGCAGTAACAGTGGTGGTGTTATCTAGATTCCCATCAGGGCCAGGAACCTATTTTCACAAACTAAACGTTCTTATCTAAGTTGGTATGTTATAGCTACGCAAAAATTGTCAGTTTACGGGAGTCTGATAAATTGTTGAAGACCTGCAAGCTTGCAGATTTTTACACATTTTGTTGCTCACCCACCCTGTGTTTCCTTTCAGACTATCGTCGAATGTTTGACAGAGTTGTCGGCTTGACCCACATGAACTTGGATAAATTTGCTCTGGGCTCGGCCTCATGGGGACAACAATTTAAAGAGGCCATGTCTGTTAATGGTGGTGATGTTGAGAATGCCACTGGCCTAGATTACGTCATGCATTTCTGCACTTTTGCTTGGAAGGTAAGTACAATAGACGGAAAAAAAGGATTTTTAAATTGTTCTTTCTGGACTATCTAGACAAGTTTATTTAGAAATTAGAATGACATTTGAGAGTTGTAGAGTAAAGAGTGAAAAACACTTAAAGATTTTGCGTAAATTTTAAGGAACCCCCTGGTTTCCTAAAAATTTCCAAATTGAAACAGCAATAGACTCAACAGAAATTACATGTTTCTGTTTTCAAAAAATGTCCAAATGCTTCATATACATCAAATAGTCTCGGATTTATTCAAATTTAAAAGTCGGACACTTTTTGGGACACCCTTGTTTGTAATTTTCAAACGATACGACCGATTTTGACTGACTAAATTTTCTCATGTAATTTGATATGTTAGCTTCACAGGTATTATCAGTTTATAGGAATCTGGTAAAGCATAGGTTCCAAATCTTTAAAAAGGCTGGTGTAAAATTGAGTGACCTATTTCTTTGAACTGAATGACTGCAAAGAAACTTCAGCTAATTCTCTATAATTCTATCGTTGGAAATTTCTGCAATCTTCAATATTTTCAGAATTAGAGTGTTTTTCTTCTTCAAGAAAAATTCAAGAAAAATGTTCGAAAAACTTAAAACTATCGTAATTTCTAAACTGTTTGATGTAACAGGAAATAATTTCGAAGAAAACCATAGTTTATGAATGCCTACAATACGGTATCAAGCAAAAGTCTGTCACTCATCTGGTTTATGATTTAGAAATTTGATGACGTCACATCCTCATATGAGTTGAAATGTAAGATAAACTGTAATTCCAAGAATATTCACAAATTCTGAATAGTCCAACGGTAGAATTATAGCTAAGTATCTAAAGTTTCTTTCAAGCCATTCAATCAGAAGAAATAGGTCATTGAATTTTACATCGACCTTTTTACGCCGAGATAAAGATTTGGAACCTATGCTATCTGGTAACGCGTCTGGTAAATGGTCTGAGAGCTACATGCTTTAAAACGTCCAAACATATTTTTGACTCACTTGATTGAAAACTTTCCAATTTAAAATCTTTCGATCAATTTGTAGTTGGAACGCCTATTATATTCTTCTTTTGCAGTTCATTTTTGCATTTGTACCCCCGTGCAACTGGCTTGGTGGCTGGCTCGCATTTGTCGTTGGTATCGCCTTATTGGGTATGCTCACTGCCATAATTGGAGACTTGGCTTCCATATTTGGTTGTTTGATTGATCTGAAGAAGGATGTAACAGCCATAACATTCGTTGCACTCGGTACCAGTCTCCCTGATTTATTCGCCAGTAAGAGTGCCGCTTTCGGTGAAGCGAATGCCGATGCTGCCGTTGGTAACGTGACCGGAAGTAATTCAGTCAATGTGTTCCTTGGTCTTGGTACTGCCTGGGTTATTGCTTCGATCTATCACGCTGTCAAGGTAAAGCATACTTTCCAAATCTTTAAAAAGGCCGGTGTAAAATTGAGTGACATATTCTTTTGAACTGAGTGACTTCAAAGAAACTTTAGCTATTTCTCCATAATTCTACCGTTGGACTTTTCTGAAATCTTTAATAGTTTTTTTTTTTTTTTTTTTTTTTTTTTTCAGATTGAAACAGACGTAAATGTATGGTTGCCGAAAAGTAGCATTATTCAATCATTTTGTATTCATATTCAATAAATTCACGTTCATATTCAATAAATTCATGTTCATATTCAATACATTCACTTTCATATTCAATAAATTCACGTTCCTACAATACAGTATCAAGCAAACGTCTGTCACTCATCTGGTTTATGATTTAGAAATTTGATGACGTCACATCCTAAAATGAGCTGAAATGTAAAATACGCTATAATTTTGAAAAATATTCAATATTTCTGGAAAGTCCAACGGTAGAATTATAGATAAGTATATAAAATTTCTTTCACGCCATTCAATCAGAAGAAATAGATCATTGAATTTTACACCCACCTTTTTACGCTGAGTTAAAGATTTGGAACCTATGCTCTTAGGTAATTTTTAGACTCAATACATGTTATACTGGGTGAGCCAGCATGCGGCTCAAATCTTTCAAATCTTAGAAACGGTAGGTGTAAAATTCGATCACATTTTTCTTTGAAGTGAATTGCTTAAAAGGAACTTAGGGTGTAAATCTGCCGTGGAAATGTTTTCCTATCTTCATTTTTTTCAAAATGGCAGCATTTTTGTTTTTCTTGAAAGAATTCATGGAAAATTTTTAGCCAAATTGAAATCATCGTAAATCCTAAGTCAATGGCACGAATTAATGATGAAAAATGATACGATCTTCAAGAAAACTATAGTTTATGAAGGGCTACAGTATAGTGACAAACAGAAATCTGTCGCTCTTCTGGTTTCTAATTTAGAAATTGGATGACGTCACACTCTTAAAGATGATAAATGCCGCCATTTTGAACTATTTCAGGTATCAAACACATTTCCATGGGAAATTTACAGCAAAGTACACTAAATTCCTTTCAAGCAATTTAATTAAAAGAAAAACGTAATAGAATTTTACACCCACCTTTTTAAATATTTGAAAGATTTGAGCCCTATGCTGGGTGAGCCAGAAAAAAGGTCCCACTTCCGATAGGCCTGGATAAATCATACATTGGACTAATTTCAAATATTTTTGATTTAATCTTTTGTCAATACGCTATATTATTCCTTTGACTGACGTGACCACCGTACCCAAAGAATTTAAAATCAAATCAAATCTCACGGTTCCTTATAAGCGGTTTTTTCTTTAATGTATACAGTAAAAACACGCATATAAGAACCTTACATTTTGAAATCTCCCTGTTTAGGTTCTTATGCATATGATACTATTCTTGAAAACAGGATGCAAGGTTCTTAAATAGGTTCTTATCAAAAGAATTAATTACAGATCTTCAGGAATTTAGGGCAAATTTAAGAAAACAAGGTCTTCAGGTACTCACTATCATGACACAATTCTTTAAAGAACAACCTTATCTACCTAGCCTTATCTGTATCAATTATATTCATACAAGGAATTTTTAATGCTTTGTATCTACTTAAGTATTTGGCTAAATTTCTTAAAATAGTTTGTCACATATTACCAACCAGTAGTTTACATTTAACTGTTTTAAAGATAAGAACCTTCCTTGAATTTCAGGATGAATAGGTTCTTCTGTAATGGGGTGAAATTAGAACGTTTTAGGCCTTAGGTTCTTATAAGTGGGTGGTTCTTATATGCGGGTTTTTACTGTATATAAAAGATGGTTTTGTCTAATTTTAAAATCAATTTATTGCAGGGCACACAATTTGAAGTAAAATCAGGATCACTATCCGTCAGTGTAGCAACATACACAATATGTGCAGCGATCTGCATCAGCTTGCTTGTATTACGCCGATTCGGCAAGCCATTTGGTCGAGCAGAACTCGGAGGGCCTGTTACCTTGAAATGGGTTACTGGCATTTCAATGGTCATGCTTTGGTTCGTCTATATCATCATATCATCGCTGACGTCATACAAGAAGATTTTTGCATAATACGTGGGAACTTGTTTGAAGCTAACATGGTAGAGTAGGTATTTTGTGAGAATGTTGTAATACCTAGGATGCATAACACAAACCCATGCTTCAGCTATTCTAAAAAAGAATCTGACTCGAACGATATTCATACCGGATGTCCCAGAAGAAGCATGCAGATTTCGTTGGGTCCAACGATGTGAATCTAGCTTTAATTTTTTTCATTTAATTTCATTTTATATTCTTTCAACACGGTAACCCCGTCGACAAAGGTCGCTTTTCAGGGGGCCGTGACAAATATTTACAATTTAAATTTACATGTCAAAATCTACAAACGAAAATAAATAATCTAATTACAAAACTAAAGTGAAATTAAAATTAATACATAATGTTAAAACCGAGATTGATAAAACCAAGGGTGGCAGGACACAATCAGACCGGACCAGAACAGATCAAACCCCATGCCCACCCTGAAATGCCACAATTTCATGTAGTACCCCATGGCAGCCAAAGAATCCGACAGACACCAGTCCAATCCAACTGCATACCAACACCCATGATTATGCTTTAAAGTCGATGTTTGCAAGACTTTTGCCCATTACTCGTTTTAAAAAGAGGGACACGTAAGTCAGTCTCAGAGTTTCTCAACTTGACAGTGTCACGTGCTGAGTTCTTTGAAAAGATATTCGAGAGATAGGTCGGTGCAAGACCATTTAAGGATTTGTAAACAATCGTCGCTGTCTCTCGTTTGATAATTTCAGCGATAGTTGGCCACTTTAACTTTTGTATAAGGGCATCGGCAGGTGCATCATAGCTACTATTTGTCACAGTTCTGGCAGCGCGATTTTGTAACTTTTGCAGCGTAAGAGTTAATTAGTCAAAGGCTAATTACGCTCAAGATGTTCATCGATAGTTTACTTGAACAAAGATATCTCATTTGTTGTTATTGGTGTTCTGAGAGCAGAAATATTTACCTTGAAAGCTCAAATCTGCGTCCACCTCCAAACCAGAGCTTTGGCCGTGTGGCCTAAGGGAATTCTTAAAGCACATCGAAATTAAAAGCTGAAATTAAAGAAAAATTAAGAAATTTNCAAGAAGGTATGAGTAATAAAGTTAATGAATTAAACAGATCTTTCAAGAAGCTAGCTAAAGAACAAGGTATCCCGATAATTGACAATAGTAATGTTGACATTTCCTGCTTGAGTGCACGTAAATTGCATCTAAATAAAAAAGGTGACTCTACCCTTGCACGCAACTTCGTAAATTTTTTAGATAACATTTGAACACAGTGTGTCATCCTAAATGAAGAAGTATTTCATAACCATGTTCAAAATAGTGAACATAATGTAAATAGAGAAGATCAATCTTATCAACGTTCGGGCTATATAGAGCCCCAACCTGTAACCAATATGGACACAAATACTGATTGCTTTGAAGAGATGAAAATGCTCAGACTAAAATACCCAAAAAATGTTATAGTAGGCTACATAAACATCAACTCTATAAGGAACAAATTCGAGCATTTTTCTCAGATGATAAGAGACAAGCTTGATGTCTTAATTATTGCAGAGACAAAACTTGATTCATCTTTTCCGAGCGGTCAGTTTAAAATAAATGGTTTTAAAGCACCGATTAGATTAGACATTACTAGGAACAGTGGAGGACTTCTGGTATACGCAAGAGAGGATATTCTGTGTAAGAAGATAGAGGGTCTTGAGATACCTAAGGATATTCAGGCTATTCCTATTGAAATCAATATTAGAAAACAGAAATGGCTATTGATACCGCTATACAGGAGCCCCACACAAGATCCACGTTATTTTGTTGATAACGTGTGCAGGATTATCGATGGATATGCTCCCTCACGTGAAAATGTCTTACTTATTGGTGACTTCAATATGGAAGTAAGTGATAGGGCAATGAGTCCTTTGATTAATACCTGTAACTTATTTAGCCTTCTGAAGGGGCCAACATGTTTTAAGACTTCCAGAGGGCGATCCATTGATCTCATACTCACAAATAAAAAGCATTCCTTCATGAAAAGCCAGTCATTTGAAACAGGCTTCAGTGATCATCATCACCTGATATACACAATACTAAAATCAACCTTCGTAAAACTGCCCCCAAGAACTATCAGATACCGTGAGTATAAAAATTTCTGCGCAGAAGATTTCCAAAGAGACTTGGATATCAAACTGCGTGACACCATTTCTTCTGACTACCAAGTATTACACTCTGTCACCGAGAGTGTATTGCAGAAACATGCCCCCTTGAAACAAAGGGTGGTTAGGGGGAATAATAAGCCCCACGTAAAGTCTGATTTGAGAAAAGCGATAATGACAAGAACAAGACTAAAAAAAAAGGCGAATAAATCTGAAAATGAGGAAGATCGTAAGAAATATAAACAACAGAGAAATCTGATTGTCAGTATGAACAGAAAAGCAAAGCGTGCTTTTTACCATTCTGTAGACATTAACGCTATTGACAATGACAAAAAATTTTGGAAAACAGTCAAACCAATGTTTTCCAACGGAAACCCAATGGGGGAGAAAATCGTCCTTATCGAAGAAGGTGAGATTATATCAGATGATAAAGTGATTGCTGAATGCTTAAATTCCCACTTTGTGAACATCACAGACTCTCTTGGCCTAGATCCATCATTCAAGGACGATGAAATCGATGTGAGTCTGGACGAAAAGGTAGACATAGCTATATTAAAGTATAAAAACCATCCAAGTATTGTTGCTATAAAAAGTAAAGTCCCGATTGACCAAAAATTTGAATTTAGTAATGTTAATTTGCTAAATGTTATGATTAAAATAGAAGCCTTAGATAATAGTGTTACTCTGTAAAAATCTCGTACACCTTTGGCAAAAATCCCTTTGTTTGCAAGAAAAATCCGCAAAAAATCCGCAAAAATCCTATTGTTAAAAAAAATCTCGTATGCCATTTCGAAAGAGTGATATACCCCTCGGATAAAACGGCTCAACATTGAATTTTCCAAAAGCAAACTGTGAATAGAAAGATCAAGGTTTTTTGGCCATGAAAATGGAAATATTTCACTGTTCTTCATTTGAATATGTGCAGTTATGCCATAATTGAAAACCAACACAGATTGGAAAATTAGTGCAGTTTTTGTTTACCGAGGGCAGGGATGGCTCGGAGTCCCCACCCTGGATGCGTAAAGTAAGGAGAGCCGCCAACTTTCTGTAATTCCAGGCAAAAGCAGTCATTAGGTGTGGTCACATCGGGAACAACGACCGGGACACTGCTTCGATAAGGTTAGCTTCTCCAATCGACTAATTCTTGCTCAGAATCAGAATTAGAATGCCGAAAACGCTCTTGAACCCTTGAACCGGCAACTTTGTAACGAATCAAAACAAGATATACCACCGGGGTGCACTGTAATTCAATACGTGGCCAGTTGGGCCGTGCAGCAAGTGTAAATTTTGTAAAACAAAGGATACAATTCTGTTTAAGACAAAGCGATGTTGCAGCCTCAAGAATAGATTTCGCACCGTCAACGAAACCGACCATAATGTTTTGCGTTCTCCTTTTACTTTGATCTGTTCGAATGCACTCAGAGGAATCAGAGGTGTAAAATCTATTCTTCAAGGAAGACAAATCGTTTTGTCTTTTCGGAAACCTGAATATTTTATTTTACAAACTGTTCTCTTGCTGGGCCATGCAAATTTCTTTCAAAATAAAGTTCTCCTTTCCCCATGGGGGGAGAACCCCACTTTTTTACTGGTTACTAATGTTGCCTAATAGGCCAGCAAGGAAGCAATAAACTCGAATGGCTGACAATCGAATAGGCCACTGAAAGTCTTAGCGAGGCGATGCTAGAAGAATTCATAAAGCCGAAGACTGCAAAGGTTTCGCGAAAGTTATCTTCCAAAGAAAAGGAAAGGTATCGTAAAATTTAATACTGTTATGCATCAGGTACAATTGCTTTTTGAGATTCACAGAGGGGCCGTGCAAGATTTTGGTAAATACTGAGTGCGTGTCATAGAATTTCGTAAGCTTGCAATGGGTTTTCGTGTGTTTTGTATAAGCACATCTAAACCTTGTGGACTTGTGGCTCTGAATCCAGCTCTATTTAAAAAATCGTTCATGTTATGAAAATCTGACTGTGCTAGCTAATTCTACGGAGTTCAAAGCGATAGAAAATATCTTTATTTGCAATGTATCTGTTGTTAGTTATTTGCTTTCGTAAGGGAGGGACAGTCATGTTTTTAGAAGTTTAGCTTGAAGACCATTTTAAGATTTTAATACACACATTCCTGTTTTCGAACAGTCAAACAAGTCCCGTGCTTCTGACAGATTGATAATACAGACACATAAAGTGCAACACACACTACACAAGATCTGTCTTAAATTAGATGTCGCGTGAAAAAGTCCGCCAATAAATCAAGTGAAGTGTTTTCCCTTGAGTTATTTTGCGTTCTCGCAAATTTCACGTGACATCTAAATTTGAAATGGACTCTACTATGGTTTGGCCTTCGAAATACTGCATCCAAACTTCATGAAGTAGAGCAGGAAAATGAGGCATCTTTTTGTGTTGACCCATATCACGCCAATTTTGTTTTCCTAGCCTAATAATAATCTGTAATACTGCAAGATGAATATTTACTGTTTACATAACGTAACAATATGTCGTAATATACCATGTCGAATTGATGAGATAATTAGATGTATATAATAAAGGCTGAAATGCTACAAGGTTAGGATTATTTAGTTTGCATTAGATTTTTATTGAGGAAAATACATCGGTATACATTTAGACTAGTTAACACTGCAGATGAACTTTTTATTTCATTAATTTATTCTGACATCATATGGGATTCCAAATTTGAGGGGTTTGGATAATAACACATTATTATATTAATACTTTATTACTTAAATCTGTTACTTTGATATTTCATTGTTAAAGGAACGTGAATATTGCATATTAGAGAGGTGACGGCTATCAACAGCGAATGGTATCCCTCCCTGATCGGTATAGCGGGTGGGTGAGTTACACGTTTTTTTTTATAAGAAACTGGTTTATAAGAAACTAGTACTACGATGACCAAAAAAGTTTAAGAAACTCTAGTACTACGCTCAAGAACAGTTAAGAAACTCTAAAACTTTATTTCTGTATGTCTCTCTTATTCTATGTCTCTCTAACAAAGNGAGTTCAAAGCGATAGAAAATATCTTTATTTGCAATGTATCTGTTGTTAGTTATTTGCTTTCGTAAGGGAGGGACAGTCATGTTTTTAGAAGTTTAGCTTGAAGACCATTTTAAGATTTTAATACACACATTCCTGTTTTCGAACAGTCAAACAAGTCCCGTGCTTCTGACAGATTGATAATACAGACACATAAAGTGCAACACACACTACACAAGATCTGTCTTAAATTAGATGTCGCGTGAAAAAGTCCGCCAATAAATCAAGTGAAGTGTTTTCCCTTGAGTTATTTTGCGTTCTCGCAAATTTCACGTGACATCTAAATTTGAAATGGACTCTACTATGGTTTGGCCTTCGAAATACTGCATCCAAACTTCATGAAGTAGAGCAGGAAAATGAGGCATCTTTTTGTGTTGACCCATATCACGCCAATTTTGTTTTCCTAGCCTAATAATAATCTGTAATACTGCAAGATGAATATTTACTGTTTACATAACGTAACAATATGTCGTAATATACCATGTCGAATTGATGAGATAATTAGATGTATATAATAAAGGCTGAAATGCTACAAGGTTAGGATTATTTAGTTTGCATTAGATTTTTATTGAGGAAAATACATCGGTATACATTTAGACTAGTTAACACTGCAGATGAACTTTTTATTTCATTAATTTATTCTGACATCATATGGGATTCCAAATTTGAGGGGTTTGGATAATAACACATTATTATATTAATACTTTATTACTTAAATCTGTTACTTTGATATTTCATTGTTAAAGGAACGTGAATATTGCATATTAGAGAGGTGACGGCTATCAACAGCGAATGGTATCCCTCCCTGATCGGTATAGCGGGTGGGTGAGTTACACGTTTTTTTTTATAAGAAACTGGTTTATAAGAAACTAGTACTACGATGACCAAAAAAGTTTAAGAAACTCTAGTACTACGCTCAAGAACAGTTAAGAAACTCTAAAACTTTATTTCTGTATGTCTCTCTTATTCTATGTCTCTCTAACAAAGGTACCTTCGTCTTTTCTTGACTTTTAACTGCAAAATTGGCAAATGTTTGCCTTGCTGTGCATGGCTTCTTCTTGATGACAATGTCAATGTAAAATGGAAGCCCTTTGTCGAGAAGAAGGCTCACCTTTGAACAATACCGCAATTTTAGGCCCAAAAGAATAAGAAACTAATTAAGAAACTTTTACTACTAAAACGCCGAAATTTTCATGCGAAATTAAGAAACTTTTAGTACTAAGTGCTGATCCAAGTTTCTTATAAAAAAAACGTGTAATAATAAGAACAATCCCCGTTTGAAAGGTCACTGCTCCCTGTATATCAAAACGATGATATCGGCAAATATATAGTTTAATGGTAGACAAGCTCAAATCTATTTTGAAATTTATCTGACCGAAATCGGCCACTCCGTTCTGAAATTATGGGGGATTTCTCGAGAAAGCTTCTTCAAGAACCTTCAAAATATGCCGGAAATCATGACCAATTTTCCTTACATTTCTGCCTTACACGGGCCTTCCAGCAATGACTTCTCTTCCAAAGACCAGAGAGGATTAACCCGATGACGGCAAATTATTATCTCGACAGCGGTGGCTCTTTTAGTGTATGTTTGAAACGGTATAAGATTTCGACTATACGTGAGTGCATGCAACGATTTGCATTTTTGACACCATCCGAGCTATAGGCCTTGGTGCTGCCTTATTGATAGTTGTTGATGGCGAATGGAAGATTACGCTAAAGATGGCGGCAAAGAACTTTTACCGAGATGCTTTGCGCTCAAATTGCAATTCATTATCGATTTTTTGGGGGTTCGATTAAAAACACAATGCATCTTGGTAAAAAGGTCCTCGCTTCACCTCTAGCGTAATCATGCAGATGACTAATTACTCTTCAGCCTCCGAAGGAAGCATCTTTAACTTAGAGGGGCACGGCACTTGGAGAACACTTTTGAATTAAGCTACAGGGGGACTTTCTGAAACAAAAAGGGTAATTTTTTTATTGCAAAATCTGCCCCCCCCCCCCTGTGTCTCCGAGTAGTCTCTGTGTCTCACGCTGTAGGGGTATGGGTATAGGAGACGCCTGCTTTTATGCCGCTTAAATTATCCATAAGGAAACTACTAGATATGACAAATAATGTATTCCATTGTAATTCTATTGTTGTTTATTATTTTATGCTATCATTGTATTGTTTAATAGAATGTCATGACTCGTATGAACGATTTACACTTGCACTATAAAGCATATTTAATTCAGCGTTGCTTAAAAATGACATTGATTTCATAATATCATGAATACAGGAACGAGCATTTTTCATTCCTTAACGGCTGCCTTTTTGTTTACATCAACACCCAAATGCTTCGGACGGATAGGTTACAGACACTTTTTGAAAATCGTGTACACTTTCCTTGTTTACAACCATAGAAATAAATCTTCTATTTCTATGTTTACAACAAATTAGAAGTATCGAGACATCAAGATACACAGATATTCTTGCAGTAACAGGAGCGGTGTATAGACATTTTCCACACACCGGCCTTGTTGGGGAGACACGATACGCTTTGTCCGAGGAAACGTATGTGTCCCCCCCCCATGCAGTGGGTTAACCCTATTGTACCCGGGGGGGGGGCAAAAAATGCCCCCCAACCAAACTTTTGATTATAAAACAGAGAGGAAATACAAAAATGAGCTGAAACATCCATGACTTTTCCCAGTTTTTAATTGGCAATTAAATTTTAGACTTTTCATTGTCATAAATTTAGTCACGTGACCAGTAGATACCCATATTTGGAAAGTAGTCACAAAGAAAATCACACAAACAGTCATAATTCCTTTGTCTTAACCTTGATGAAGTTGTGATTGGTACCAAACGATTCCCCTTGCAAAGTACTTTCATTTGATATATACATTATTCATATTTGCTGACATCAGCAAATTATAGATTCCATGACGTCATGTAAATTGATGAAGTCATATCTCTAATAAAGAAAGACAAAATTTTCAAATTTTGATATAATTCGATGGATAAACATATTCTCTTCATTTTTAAGTAGTTTATTGAGGTTTTCATACATTTTATCTGAATTAATTAGCTCTTTTTGTGTTTTCAGTACTGAAGCTTATATCTGACATGGTCCCATTGTTTGGTCGCTTGGCAACGAACCACGTGATTAATTAGCATTGAAATCTATAATTAGACTCCTAATAGATGTACTTACTATTGTGCGAAGTTACAATGGCATACTAATTATGGTTTTGGAGATAATTAGGGGGGCATAAAATGCCCCCCCCCCCGGGCAGTGGTCTGACCTTAGGAGCCCGGGTAGAATAGGGTTAAAACTCATGCGCAGTTGCGTTTTGGGGTTGGAGCTCTGACGGGCGCACGATTACTTAGCATATTTGTCCAACGGTGATGTACCGATTTTAGGGTATCGTTTTCACCTATTTTGTCTGGAATGGGGTATCGAAAGAAGGTAAACTGCATTGCAAACTGCGGATCAAATCAGAAAAACAGAGAAGGTCCAAGACATTTTTGATGGGTTTTTGCAATCTCTGTGCTCAGCTTGATAAAAAAAAATTCATGCTACATTATAAATCAAAAGTTTCAGATGTTAAAAGTCTCGGACAAAACATTTCTATCTGAATTATCTCTGAAAAGCGTTCGAAATTTTGTTTGGCCAATATTCTTGGTCATGATGCTACTACTTCAATCAGGGTCAGGGTTAATTCTATTGAAATATAACCCATTTTAAGCGAAAGATTTATGAATTTACCGCAAAAAAGGAACTTCTTTCCAACTTTTCAAAGAACTCCCGAAACCTTTAATCGGAAGTTTATTGTCCGGTCAGATTTCTAAATCCAAGTTCTTCTGCTTAAATTTCTTGAGTCATTATCCAGAATGTTATCTCAACTCTCGAAGTCAATCTCTTGCGATCTAATTTTGAATTTTTTTCTCTTTTTGAAGGCATATTCAAATGAGACTGTATTACTATTTGAACCATGTGCTGTCAATCCACCAACCGACAAATATCATCTCAACTCTCGAAGTCAATTTCTTGTGATCTAATTTTGAATTTCTTTCTCTTTTTGAAGGCATATTCAAATGAGACTGTGTTACTATTTGAGCCATGTGCTGTCAGTCCACCAACCGATAGGTCTATTGGTATATGAAGAAAGCTTTTATTAGCCACTGCAAGACCTTTTTGAACTGTGCTAGCATTATCTGTAATCTCTAATGCTGGGAGACGTGAACATGATCTGGGTGGCATTTCTGCTAAAGTATTACCTGCAAATTTCAAGAGTTTCGGTATCGATAGTCTTTTTGGAGGGTAGTTATGTGCTCCTGTTGTCCGTAAATCTCCACTCTCTTTACTTCCAGTTCTGTTGGCTAGATTCATCACCGGGTGAAGCTGAGTCCTGCATCCGGAACCTTGCTTCTCGTTTCCTGATTCTGCTGAGCTTGTAGAAGGCTCATTTTCCTCTTCTTTACTTTGTGTTTGCTGCCTCTGGATTTTACGATCTACACTTCCGCGTCGCTCCCCTTCTATCGTGACTTCAAATTTACTCCCTATACTCTTGTTTTCATCATTTCCAGGTTGCACTTCCGTGGCATTTTCATCCTCATTTGTCAAGTCTTCGTCCTTGTCACTGTTTTGTTTATCCTTTGTTGTTACCTCCGTTGTTACCGCTGTTGTTTCGAGGGTATCACCACTATTTGCTTCGTCAATCGAAACGTAAGATCGATACTCGCTCAACACGAAACACGGCAATTCAGCTGACTCGTTACTCGTCACATCGTATGCTCCATCGTTACTGGTAATTGTTTCGCCAAACAGCACTCCTGTTCTTCGATCTTCTGAAGACGAGGATATCATGAAATTATCAACGGACGAAAATGAGTTGATTGACATAAAGGATGTAGAAGTGCTTTCTACAGTGGGCAGGCAACTTATCGGCCGCTTTGGAATAACTTGTGGAAGAGAATGTTGCATTTTTCTCGCGCCAAATTCCAAATTGTTTTCATTTTCCTCACTCTCATGTGCACAACTCTCAAAATAAGAATCAAATGACGCATCTTCAGAAAGATCAATTGCTTTCTGTTTCACTAATCTAAAGGATCTCGAGTTGATGCTGCCTCGATCTGATGAGCCTAGGCTGTTCCTGGTAGGAAATGGAGAAGCCTCTTTCATTGGACTCTCGCATGACATTGGCTCATTGTCAAATGACATCACAGAAGAGTGTCTTGATGCCATCGAGCTTCTTGATTGGATGCTCATTATATTACTTGGCAAATCAAACGTTAGATTTCTGTTTATGTTACCAGGTAACGAAAATTTGCCAGCAGGGGAGCCTCGTCTGCTATTACTGGCTCGAGGCTCCTCCTCAGCTTGATAGCCAAGTTGTTTCTCACCCCTGACCCTTGCATTTGCAAGTCTAGAATGTAAGAGCGAGTGCTTTCCATCAGATTTACCTTCAGCGTCAGTTTCTAGTCGTTCGCCGGTGCGACAGCCAAATCGCTTTTCACTGCCGACTCTGGCACTTCTAAGTTCAGGATGCAAGAACGAACGATCTCCGGCAGAGTCAATTTTATTACATTTTGTCTTTCCATCTGGCAGTCTGTAACAAGCCGCAAGTGTGTTCTGAGGTTTCATTGTCTGAGAGAATAGATTTCTGTTGCCTTTAACCCTGTATTCTTTGACAGAAATCTCATTCTTTCGCCGTGTAGTCACATGGCCTCTCGTACCTCTATAAGACCGGTCGTGGCTATCAAATCCTTTCAAAAATGCCGGGTTTCTCAAAGGGTAACTGCCCGGCTTCTTTAGTTGGTAACTTCCTGCGTTCTTTAATTGAGAACTGCCCAGGTTGTTTTGTTGGTAACTCCTATTCTCCCACTTGCGAACTGAGTATCTGTTCTCTGAAAACCCTAATTCTAATCGATCGGGCTTTTCGATTCCCTGACGAGCATGATCTCTATTTTGCTTACTACTCCTTGATGGTCTCGTTGCCTCTCTTGCTTTGCATTGACAAACTTTATCACTTTCTTCAGAATCAACATTCTCAAACGTAGACAACAGACGTTCACCTATCTTTCTTCTGATAGATTCAGCCTGAACTGACCATGTTCGTGATTTTTGTCTCTCTGAGAAAAGACTCATACGCTCCAAAATACCTTCCAAACTATCATTTGTAATAATCTCTACATTTGTTTGCTGTACCATATTTACTGAAATTCCCTTTTCCTCAGGCCTGTTTATATCAATGTTCTTTCGTTTGATGTTATTGCGTGAAGAAGCTGCCATTTTCAACAAATATCTTTTTGCCTAAGAAATAAAGCAATGATCTATACGTTTACCAGTATTATTTCGGTCTGTTGCAAAGTTTCAATAAACATCCCCTCGAGACCTAAAGGCCTTTAATATGGATCCTGTTATTATCTTCAAAGATGCTAATGCGGGAGAAATTCTTCTTTATATGTTGTATAATTCTCTCTTAGTCTTTGAACCCAAGCTTTAGCGCTACGTAAATGGTGTATTCTTTATCGATTTCTAGAAATCCAAGTTTTGATTGTCAAGATGTTTCTTTAATATGGGTCTTGTTATCATCTTCAAAGATTCTAATGCGGGAGAAATTCTTCTTTATATGTTGTATAATTCTCTCTTAGTCTTTGAACCCAAGCTTTAGCGCTACGTAAATGGTGTATTCTTTATCGATTTCTAGAAATCCAAGTTTTGATTGTCAAGATGTTTCTTTAATATGGGTCTTGTTATCATCTTCAAAGATTCTAATGCTGGAGAAATTCTTCTTTAGATGTTGTATAATTCTCTCTTAGTCTTTGAACCCAAGCTTTAGCGCTACGTAAATGGTGTATTCTTTATCGATTTCTAGAAATCCAAGTTTTGATTGTCAAGATGTTTCTTTAATATGGGTCTTGTTATTATCTTCAAAGATGCTAATGCGGGAGAAATTCTTCTTTATATGTTGTATAATTCTCTCTTAGTCTTTGAACCCAAGCTTTAGCTCTACGTAAATGGTGTATTCTTTATCGATTTCCAGAAATCCAAGTTTTGATAGTCAAGAATATTATTGCATGTTTCTTTAATGCTTCTGTAGGGTGCTTCAAAATTCAAAGGCCTTTCTGTATATTCTTCTCGTGATATAGTTTCATTTAGAATGTGTATCTCCTATTCATTTTCAACAATCCAATTTTTGATGGTCTGCGCTTCTTTGATACTTCTTCAGAATGCTTTCTCAAAATTCATATCCCTTTCTACATATTCTTATTATCCTTAAGGTATATTATAGTTTGATTTAAAAGGTGTATCTCCTATTCTCGGATCTTTTCAAGTCTCAAAATTCAACTGTGTTTCTCTGTGTCTTTTTTACCTCCCTCGACGCTCGTTTTTCATCAATCTTCACAAAGTACAAGCAGGCGCATCAAAGAGATATCTTCTTCAAAAGTATGTAATTTATGCAAACGACACCCCTTGATGAAAAGAATGTTTCCTTGGCTAGGCAGGAAATTCACACCTTCAGAAGCAAAATGATGCTTTACAAAGAATTCCGTTGAAAATTTCGCCCGCAGTCTCCGTTGGAAAATGAAGTCACAGATATTCAACTTTCTGAATGATGCCGTAAAACATTTGCGCGGCGGATCCAAGGCCCAGTAAACGCAGTTGTTAAGATCAAGGTGAATGATTCTGCAAAGCTTAACATTGTATTTCCACCATATGTTTCAGTCATCAGATGCAGATTTTAAGGCATTGATCAGCTGGAGATCTGTAACTTTTAGAAGCAATTCCATAAGGGCGTTTCTGAAATAAACCTTCTTTTCTTTGCAGCAAATCAATAAACAGGCAACAAATAATTCTGATATTTTTTGTCCTTACTTTCTGAGTAAAAGTTTCCCAGGTCGCAAAAAGAACCACTTGTGAAGGTTGTTTACATGCTAGTAAACTGCCTTTTCTTCTGATGAATATATTCTCTAACGAGGAACGAAAAGAAAATACTTGCCTCGGGAAATGGGTGAGATTGAAGTCTTCCTTGAGGTACAGGGCACCAAAAGATGGTCACTGAAACCAATCAACTGTTACAAAATGATTTGCATGTCCCAACTACACTTGCACATCCTCTCATGTTCTCCAACGAGGAAAGATCAGACAAATCTTTCTTCATAGACTGCAAGTTCTCCTTTGGGGTACACAATGCCAAAAGATAGTTCCAGAAACGGATCAAAAGATTTGTGCATGTCCCAAATATATTAGCGCATCTTCTCATGTATGTCTTCTCCGACAAAGAAAGACTGGCTTTGAAAATGTAAATTTCTTGAGCATTAATCGCCAAAAGATCATCACTGCCACAGGTCGAATTGCTTCAAAATCGAATCACTCTAAAGTTCCAGGCGACTTGTGAATCTCGCCATGCAGATAATCTCTCAGGAAGGCAAGGAAATTAACTGCTTCACAATGAAGCGTCTTTGTAGCGCACGGTGACCAATCTAAATTTGCTGAACTTCGATATCTCTCTTTTCACCTTTGAAACTTGTTCACCTGCTCACGACAGCTCATATTGGTCCTTTTGGTGTACAGTACAGGATGCCAGAAGATGGCATTAGAAGCCGATCATCTTGCTACATATTCATAGAAGAAGGTCTAAATTTAATTTCATATCTCGTCATTCCTCTAAATTAGAAAGACAAGAAAATACTTGCTCAGCAGAAGAAGAAGCCCCGAAGCAGCTGAAAGTCAATATGAATCAAAAGACTTACAATGATGAATACACAAATAAGCTCGACACAAACAGATTCAAATTTCCCTTCTTAACCTGTGCCTGTCGTTTGAAGTTGCCGCAAAGCCCTCGTTGCAAGCGTCCAGCTTCCCACACGACTAAATTTCGAAACTAATTGGCAGTTCTTCATCAAGCCTATCTGAGCGTCGATGAACCTTATAATTGGCAGCTGTCTTACTTTCGGCTTGAACGATTACTGACATGAGGCCCGTTGTGTCGTCCTATCAATTCTCTGTAGCGTCATTTCATTTCTGTGCAACGTTATAACTGGCGTTAATATAAACTTGCTCCATTTGTCCCAATGTTTTCACTCCATTTCGAAATACGCAGCACGAAATAAGCAATTGCGGAGGAGCATAAAATCTCTAATCGTTTAAAGAACGCCGGTCAACCAGCATCCTTTGCGCGCGTCGCATTTTGCCTTTCGACTGTGGCAGCCATTTTCGTATGACATCGTACATATCATATCATCATATCATAAACATTATTTAGAGTTGGCTTTAACCTAGTACAGAGTACTAATTCATTCCAACTAAAAGTAAACTACCTAGTAATATAACAAATGTATTGATATATTTCTACACAAAAAATACATTATAAGCATAGCCTGCAGGTACACTTGTCACCAGTCCATGATTTTATTTGATTTTTAAATGCTGCAAGAGTTGGACTTTGCTTGATGTTGTCACTAAGAGTGTTCCAGAGGAGACTTCCTCTGAAGGAAAGTGACTCCGAGCCATAACGTTTTTTGATCTTTGGAAGTTTACAAAGATCTTTAGTCCTTAGGTCGGTCGTACGTTACTTCTTTCCTTTCATGAAATTCCCATAAATATGAGGGGTTCAGTTTTTTGACTGACTTGTAGATTTCAGTCATTAATTTCTGGAGATTTTTAACATGGATAGTTTGGCTGTTATCTCTGCTTAATAGTAGCTGGAAAGAGGATTCAAAGTCCTGGTAGAGTACCCGCAGACAACGTTTATGTGCTCTGTTTATTTCATCATTTGCAGCATCACTACAGAAAAGCCACACCAGGGGGCAGTAATTGAAATTCGAAAGGATTATAGCAGTGCTCAGCAAAGCGACCGCAAAGGATGCTGGTTGACTGGCGTTCTTTAAACATTGGGACTCGTGAGTTAATAGCTAAATTCTTTGCTTAAGATACGATATGGCCAAACTTCCTCAATTCTGGGCATACTTTCTCACAAACCCGAATAAACTAAATCAGATGCATTAAAATGAGCTCCTCCCAGGACAGGTTCCCATAAAGTAACAGAAGAATCTATCGCTTTAATTTGCTCTATTTTTAAAACTTTATTTTCCGACACTGATATGAGGCAGAGCAAATTGATATTACCTAAAATTCCTCAGAAAAAGCCTGTACTGTGTTCCAGACCCTCCAAAAAGGATCTGGGGTCTGGAAGACAGGCTATGAGAAACATGTATTAATGGCTAACTATTTTTAGCTAACATTTCGTAATCCAACGAACAGGGAATTGATACGAATAGGCAGTGTACAAGAAACCTGTTGGTGCCACACGGAGCTCCTTCACGGAGCACTTTTTTTTGGAATCTCTTTCAACATGGTAACCTGAAGCGAAAATTTTCATTGATGCAAATGAATAGCAACATTATGGAATGACATATGCAAATTGCTAGTGTGATTTATGGAAATATAGCTGTATCTTATCTTTGAAAAAGGTTACAGTTGCAAGAAATGTTTCAGCGTTTTCTCATCGTTTTCACTCGTTTTAACAGGTTTTTGGAAGGGGTTATCTGCAGCTGCAGAAAATCTCCCATATGTACGAGAAGTGTACTGGAAGCTGGAAGGAGTGCCTATTAAGGTCGGGTAAATTACTGAATTTAACTGAACATATTGGCAATAAAATGAAATAATTTTCAATATTATTACTTTGATATTCAGGGAGCAGTGTGGGGCAGTGGCCTTTCAAACGGGGATTCTTTTTTCTGACTCACCCAGTAGTCAATCTGGTATGCTTTCTTGACTTTTTTTGCAAACGAAATCTCGAACGAAATGATGTCAGCAGCCTAAATGGTGGAAAACTCGAATATGAAATGAGACATCAACAAACCTTTAACATCATTCCTTATCATTCCTTATCAGGGACAGTGCAAAGTTTATTTTATAACATGACCGGCGCAAAACGTAACGGGGCAACTACTTTCTTTTAGCTTGTACAGAACTGGGTCAACACTTTTTACAAAGCAAATATGAACGGGGCAATACCTTTTTATAAGCTCAAGATGAAGTTTGAAATATGAAATGGCTAATTTTGAGGCCAAAATTGTGGATCATGCAAGTTGAGAAATGCTTTTTTTTTTTTTTTTTTTTTTTTTAAATGTCCTTGTCAGTTACTTACAAGAACGATTCATCAGTCATTTCTCTTCATCTTCAAAGTCCATTTCTTCGTTTACAAAGTCTCGTAAAGGCAAGAATTGATTATGTTATGGTCTTTGGCTAATTCATCAGTGGTACGATACAAAACACAACATTTGTTGTTCATGAATACGGGGCAGAGACTTTTTTTAAGGCAAGGGTGACGGGGCAGTTGGTTTTTTGGCAATAATTTCATACAGGGCGAGCAGATTTTTTTGCAAGAATTTTTGTTCTCCACCGGCCATGTAATATAATAAATTTTGCACTGCCCCTCATGCCAATCGTTTACATCGTTGCATCAATAAAATTTTCGCTTCATGTCACTCGAAGCTCCTTAATATTCAAAAGCTTTTGAACAGACATTGGATTGAACGTATACACTGAGCTAATCTTTAAAAACAAGCTACACAATTTCTTGATGACATCGAAAAAAGCTTCCAAGAAGCACCGAGCTCCGTGAAAAACTTTCATGCAGCATCAGAAAGTTCAAACAGAAAAGAACTGCTAGAAGGGTCAGTGCTTCGGTGCCTCCAACGGCCAATCAGGGCTTCAAGTATTGATTTTGTGACGACATTTGAACATTTCACGACAATGTCCTCATTCATGTTAAAAACGTCACTGCTGTAGCCTGAAAATATTCCCTCAGCACAATCGTACAGCTTACAAAGATTTGAATATACTACTGCAATATCATTCTTACCCTTCTGGGAGATAGGCAAAAAAGTAATCCAGTTTACTTGTGAAAAGATGACGTTTCTGTAGCTATCATTTTGTAAAACATAATGATGATTTGCAGAGCATGGCGAATTGCAAGGGAATTGAGAGATATCAATATTCAAAGGCAACCAATCCCAAGGTAATAACTAAAAAAACAGATGCTGGAACCAAGTCTTAAGAAGTGTCGTTTATCAATCTACCAAAACATACGAAAACAACACAAGACAATATCTGCTGAAAGATACCAGCTGGAGTACTGGAAGAGAAACCTCTGAAAATAAAAGTAAAGATTTATGTATCGACTGATGTAGCATCCTTGGAAAGAACATTAATGATGATTTGACGAGAAAGCAACAAGAACAAACTGTTTTTGTTGGTTTTCATGAAAAGAAGCTTTGGAAAATTTACATCAAAACTTCAAACGAAAAATCCTGAATGCTGGCCCAAATATAAAAATTGTGTGATCACAGCTTCTTCTGAAAAATCATAAAAATCAGAGATCATAAAGAAGTTTTATAGAATTGATGCTGGCAAGAATCTCAAGTTAAGAATGTCATACTTTAAATTTCTTCAGCAAAACAAACGCAAGAGGATCAACAGCATAAAACATGAGCCACCGTTTTATGATCCAACTGTCACAAAACAAGTTTCAGTCAGTAATAGAAGAGAAGCAGATAATCTAATCGTGAAAGAACGATTCATCGCAAGGGAACGAGCAAACTCTGAACATCAAGCAGAGCGAGCTATAAAGTTGGTCGTCGATACAGCGAAGAAGATTGAAAGAACGACGGGAAAGCTTGACGCAAAAGGTGCCTTTGCGAAATTGAGAGGAACGTCATGGAAAAGTGAGCAAAATCGAGAGCAAAATGAGGATTTGAGTTTGCCTGAAATTGTCGTGAGCAGCCCTCGGATTGAACGATCAAGGCTCACCCGCGAAAGAATAAACTCTGTTGGTGTGAATATGAACAACGTGGTAAGGGAAAGATCAAATTCAACCGAAACCAGGAAAAACGGACATGTTTGCGAAAACACAGGCCTACCAACGATAATCAGGACACCGCGTGTCAGAACCTTTACCGTTGGTTCTTTAGATGCACATCCAGTTACAAATGAACTCAGTCATCAGGAAATGAAGGACCGCCCAAGAAGTGAAAGTGGAACTATCCTCGCCATCCTTGCAAGAAAGCAGTTTGCAAGCCAAAAAAGCACTGGGAGGTTTGAAGATTGCGTATCAGCGATCACCGACGACAGTCGAAAATTCAGCTCGTCACGATCACGAAGTAACTCCACATCAAGCAAAGACTTTGCTCCAAGGGAAACGCAAGCATTTTATAGAAGTAAACTGTTGTCAGAAGACTCTCAACCAAGCTCAAGAAGCTCATCCAAATTGTCCTTGCGAGAGTCGAAGTTTTCGTCTGACTCGGAAGACAGCTGGCCACATATGGATGATACAGTCTTTGAAGATTCTAAATAGATCCTTAAAGAACCATTGTAACCCGGGATCCTTTGCAGGCGCGCTTCAATTTCAGATTGCCTAAAAATAGAATTTGGCCTAAACGAAAACTATTGATCAACACTGCAGCATAACTGATAAAACAGTTCAATTAAACTAAACATCTTCTAACAGTTTATCCTGTTAATTAACAGGCCTTTTTTAGAACATTCTTTGAATTTTTTAGGAAAGGAAAATAAAAATATCTTCCTTCTTCCCTTCCCATTTTCTTTCCCTTTTATTTTTGCCTTATCTCAGGCCACTAACAACTCAACTTCGGCAATGTGGATCCATGGTTTCCGAAATTTGAGCGTGCAAGTAAAGGACCCTGGGTGACAGGTGGGCGTAAAACTTTATGCCGTATTTCTTCTAGTAGAATGATGAGTCGAAAGAAACTTTAGCTACTTACCTATATTTCTACCTCGATTTCTACCGTTGGACTTTTCAGAAATTTTGAATGTTTTTCGAAATTACAGCGTATTTTGCATATTTCATATTCTAACTAATTTGAGGCTGTGACGTCATCAAATTTCTAAATCATGAACGAAAGAAACCACTTCAAAATTTCTAAAGTTTCGAAAGAAACTTTAGCTACTTACCTATATTTCTACCATTGGACTTTTCAGAAATTTCGAATGTTTTTCAAAATTACAGCGTATGTTGTATATTTCATATTCTAACTATTTTGAGGCTGTGACAGCATCAAATTCATAAATCATGAACCAGAAGAGTAAAAGAAATTTGCTTGATACCATATTTCATCGGTTACGACCGACCCCAATGCCTCGTAATTTTGTAAAATAGGCCTAAATTAGCCGTAATTTTTAGCTATTTTTCATTAATAAATAGCCTATGTTAAATGTAATGATTATGATGATGCTTGAGTACAAAACGCCGTCTTCGACATGGGGCACAGGGAGACCAAGGATAATTAGCAAAACCGCAATTAGAATTAATTAGAATAGAAATTGTCTCAAATAAGAGCTGCGTAGGAACCTGTTAAGCATTTGCGGAGCCCTGTGAGGGAAATCTCCCTATGCCCGGAGCAGAACCTGTTTACTTCAAGCAAAAACTCGCTTGGTTTGTATCATTAGCATTATTACTTCATTTGTTGTGTGGTCCGTGATTTCTTCAATAGCTTCCTGCATGATATTGTTATGTTTTGAATTCGGCTGCCTGTACAATCAATGGAAGGGCCTAGAAAGGTGAGAACGAAGCGCATTTGAAAAGCGCCACAATTTCCCAACTGGTGCTTTTTGTCTCTTGTGGGCCTATTGGTCTTTCGCAAAGAATTAAGAGATAAAGGTTTTCACAGTTTTTTCAGTTCTTTCGCAAAGAATTAAAAGATAAAGTTTTTGGCAACTTGCTTGCAAAATCATTGAGTTCAATCATAAAATGGCATACTTTAAAAAACTTCAGCGAAACAAGGAAAGAAGGATAAGTAACTATCACCACACACCAGGCTGTCTGCAGTATGACCCGATTGTACACGACCCAGCCATCACGAAAGACGTTGTTTTCAGTAACAGGAGAGAAGTCAGAAAACAAATTGTGAAAGAACGATACATCGAAAGAGAACACAAGAAATCGGAACACAAAGTAGAGTTAGCCGTGGAGAAACTGGTCGATGCTGCAAGGAAAGTTAAAAACAACACAGGAACGTTGCAAGCTTATGACGATCTGCAGGGTACACTTGCGAGATGCAGGGGAAGGCCAGCAAAAAATGGGTTCAGTTTACCTAAAATTGTTGTAAGTGGCCCTCATACGCAGCGTTCAAGGCTTCGAACATGGACATGGCCTTCGACTAAGGCCAATCCTCAAAGAGTGAAATCGGTTGATTGGAACATGAACCATCTGCCAAGCGTAACATCGAAGTCAAGCAAACTTTCGGAATTTAATCGGGAAAGCCAGAAGATTTACGAGGACTCAAGCCTGCCGAGGGTATACAGTCGACCACGCGCTGCAACCTTTACCGTTGGCTGTCTAGACACTAGTACCTTTGAAGATTCCCGCAGATTCAGTCTTCCAACCCAGACCCAGCCTCCTGTCAAAACTCAGCCTCCTGTCAAAACTCAACTTACAATCGAGGCTCATCCTTCCTATCGAATTTCTCGCAGCCTCAGCCTTCCTTCAGACTGTGATCCAGGAAATCGAATACATTAAACACCAAAAATTGTGGACGTTAATATCACCGGACAGATAGAGCGTCCGATAGAGCACCATGTGTAAAGGCCAGTTTCCAGTCAGTGGAATGTTCCGAGCGGGCAGAAATTCTTTTGTTTAAAAGAGAAAATGCTGCTTTATCATTGGATAGAAATTTGGGGTTGAATGACTTTTTATTGTGTAAAATAACGCCCACTCAGAAAATTCTCCTGACTGGAGACTGGTCTCTTTACGCGCTTATGCCTGTTATTTACAAGTTTCAGTGACCTGCGTGCCATGCCAGGTGCTTTGGAAAAACATGACGTAATTTGATTTCTCGATGCAGAGAGAACTCATCTCATCTGCCATCGGGAACAACATTAACCAATCAGGGCACATCACGTTGGTCTCTATAGAATACAAACCAAATCCCCGCATGTACTTCATGTCAAGTGAACATACATTTGGGAGGTAAGGTACTTAATAATAAATTGTAAAGAGATTCGGATGCAAAAAACGAGAAGATTTAGCACACTGAGGCCTTTCTGACTTGTGTCGTCATCAGAGTGTGACTTTAAACAGAACTCAGTTCTGTTTAAAGTCACACTCTGATGACGACACAAGTCAGAAAGGCCTCAGTGTGCTAAATCTTCTCGTTTTTTGCATCCGAATCTCTTTACAATTTATTACATTTGGGAAAGGCGCCTTTTATTTGTTGATACTATAGCATCACACATTCATGGTGGGAAGTTCTTAACTTGCAGAGGCGGACTGGCCCACCGGCCCACCGGCCCACCGGCCCGTGGCCGGTGGGCCCCCCTCAAAATCTTGCAAAAAGGGCCCCCTTTTTCCTGGAAAAGGGCCCCTTTTGCAAAAATTAAGGAAATTTTTGGTAGAGTTGAATGTTTGAATAATGGACATCTCACTTCACATTTGAATCCTTCAGTGTTATTGAACTTGCTCAAAGAAATGAATACAGTCGAAAGCGAAGATACGGATGGCGAAGAAGGAAGCACCGTTGCAGAAAAAGTAAAGGCCCCCTCCACTTCTGCCAAAAGATGGTTGTCGAGATTCCCTCACAGAAAATAGTTGTTATAGGTAGTGTAGGGTAAAGAAATGACTGGGAGAGTCACTCTAAGCCAAATTAAAGGCTGCAAGTTTCAAAAAATTTCCGGGACGCACTTTGTCAACTGCTCCACTTTGGGGGCACTCAAAAATTGGATTGTGAAAAACTGAAAGCTTTTGCCCGATAATTTTCATGAGAGTGTTCATTGATAGAAAACTGCAAAAATAATTTTGAGAATCTCATTGTTTCCAATTCTGCTCTGGTAAGATGGGATGGCGATAGGCATTCTACGCCAGGACAGATGTTTACTCAAAAAATTTCTCTGTGGATGCTTATTCATAAAACTACTGTTACAAATAATCAAAAATTCAATTTTAGCATCGGCAAACCTGGGATTGGGAGAAGCGTTCTAAGCCAAAGTAGAGGGCGTGTCCTCAGAAATTTTCCTGGGGACTTTGCCCCCAGACCCCTCATTTTGATACTCCGTCAGTTAATTTGCCCTGACCACACTGCTGGGGGGGGTCAGGAAAGGGTTCCTCAACAGTTTGAGTAATGAAACCATCATCAATTGTCTGGCCCACAATACAAAAAAAAGGCAAAGTTACTTTTATAAAGTAGAGACAATGTAAAGATTTTAATCATGCCATAAGTAGATATATCGTGAAATATATGCCTCATTTTCAAAGAAAGTGAGTTTAGCTTCGCTATTGGTAAGGAATCGAGGAATTGCGACGAGTTTTGTCCCTGACCAGTGACCACACACTCATCATCGAGGCCACACCCACTTAGGGCCCCCTTAACTCGTTCATGGCCGGTGCAAAAATCAGAGACAGTCCGCCACTGTTAACTTGTATCAAAAGAAAATTAGAATAAACTTTGGTTAATTTTCCTCGCAATCATCTTCATCTGACGTCTAATATGAAGCAGACTTTGGTATTAAATCGCATTTATTTTCTGTCATGTACTGTTTTAGTTGTATTTCTTTCTTTTTTATATTTATGTTAATTGCCTTGGGGTAGACATAGTCTCTTGCTCCCCGGGGGGTATCGTCACATGAAGTGGGAAAAACGACGTGACGTGCCCTGATTGGTTGATGCAATCCCTGATGGCAGATACAAATAGACAAAATCAACAAGGACAGATTTCTTAAGACAATAGCCTGAGTTGGTTTTGATTGACACCGCAATTCAAAGCGATTTGCAATCGCAGACAAAGGAAATTCTCTCAACCAGTAATTAAAAACAAACAAAGCCGCAAAAGTTTTCCTGAAACCCAGATAGCTAGCGCGCTCGGTGTGCATCCCAGAAATTGTTTTTAAGAGCAAACATGAGCATATATCAAAAGAAGAAGAATATATCTACACATCTACCATGGGCATTTTATCTATTTGGTTAAGCAGCTGAGCAGTAAGTGTTTTAATTACACCAAAAAATAAGAGAACTGAATCGCCTCCCAATCGGCTTTTGAACCAAATAAATAAAATGCCCGAAGTAGATGTGTAGATATATCCTTCTTCTTTTGATCTATGCTCATATTTCCTCTTAAAAAACAATTTCTGGAATGCAAAACGAGCGCGCAAGCTACCTGGGTTTCAGAGAAACTCTTGCGGCTTTGCTTGTTTTGAATTACTGGTTGAGAGAATTTCCTTGTCTGCGATCGCTAATCGCTTTGAATTGCGGTGTCAATCAAAAGCAACTCATGCTATTGTCTTACAAAATCTGTCCTGTTTTCAATATTATTGCCTTGATATTGAGGTAGCAGCATTTTTTAAACGCCGGGCATTTCTATTGACTTACCCGGTATATGTGAGATGGATTGATAAAGAAATGAACTGAACCTGAGCTCCTGGCAACAGTTCTTGGAAGAAAGCAACACAATAATTTCTTTCTCAGTTAACCTTTTATTTTCTAGTATTGAAAGGCTTCTCTACTGATTATTCTAATGGGGCACACCACTAATAACCGGGTAGAACCGGGTAGCTCTTATGCAGAGTTGCACGGTCAGTATTTTCTTCTGTTACTAATAACAAGGACAAATTTTGTAAGACAATAGCATGAGTTTCTTTTGTTGACACCTGAATTCAAAGCGATTTGTGATCGCAGACAAAGGAAATTCCCTCAACCAGTAATTTAAAACAAACAAAGCCGCAAACGTTCTCTGAAACCCAAGTAACTAGTGCGATCGTTGTGCATTCCAGAAATTGTTTTTAAGAGAAAAAATGTACATATATCGAAAGAAGAAGAATATATCTACACATCTACCTCGGGCATTTTATTTATTTGGCTCAGATGCTGAGCAGAAAGTACCGGGTGTCCCAAAGATGTATTATCGTTTGATGGCTTATATGTCCATAACCGATGAACCGATTTCCAAAAAGTGGCAAAACCACAACCAACATCTCAACATCCAATTTAGCCTTTAGGCAATCAAAAAAACAAAGTTTTTGAAAAGCCTTTCATTGGTTATGGACATACAATCAATCAAACAATAATACATCATTTTGGGACACCCGGTATTTTAATAACACCCAAAAATCAAGAGAATTGAATCGCCTCCCAATCGGCTTTTGAACCAAATAAATAAAATGCCCGAAGAACAAGGGCAGATTTTGTATATAGCATGAATTGCTTTTGTTGACAACTCAATTCAAAGCGATTAGCGATCACAGACAAAGGAAATTCTCTCAACCAGTAAGTCAAAACAATCAAAGCCGCCAAAGTTTCTCTGAAACCCATGTTGCTAGCGCGCTCGTTGTGCATTCCAGAAATTATTTTCAAGGGCAAACATTAGCATAGATCGAAAGAAGAAGGATATAGCTACACATCTACCGCGGGCATTTTATTTCTTTGATCCAGAAGCTGAGCAGTAAATGTTTTGATAACACCCAAAAAAATAAGAGAATTGAATCGCCTCCCAAACGGCTTTTGAACCAAACAAATAAAATGCCCGCGGCAGATGTGCAGATGCATCCTTCTTTCTTCGATCTATGTTCATGTTTGCCCTTAAAACCAATTTCTGGAATGCACAACAAGCGAGCTAGCTACCCGGGTTTCAGAGAAACTTTTGCGGCTATGTTTGCTTTGACTTTATAGTTGAGAGAATTTCCTTTGTCTGCAATCGCTAATCGTTTTGAATTGAGGTGTCAACAAAAGTTACTCATGCTATTGAATTACAAAATCTGCCCTTGTTTGCCCGAAGTAGATGTGTAGATATATCCTTCTTCTGTTGATCTATGCTCATACTTGCTCTTAAAAAAACAATTTTTGGAATGCACAACGAGCGCGTTAGCTACCTGGGTTTCAGAGAAACTTTTGCGGCTTTGCTTGTTTTGAATTACTGGTTGAGAGAATTTCCTTTGTCTGCGATCGCTAATCGCTTTGAATTACGGTGTCAATCAAAATCAAGTCATGCTATTGTCTTGCAAAATCTGTCCTTGTTGATACCAATTCATAATACCTGTTACAGAGTATCGCACTGATATGCACGGAACCCTGTCATTATTGTAGTTCACCTAAGTTACTGACGTAGTTTTGGCGCGCTTTTACCAACATTCATCAACTGACAAAATTCATCGCAATAACACAGGGGGATGAGAGACCTGGACAATAAGTCTACCCAACACCCAGGTTGGTATAGCCTCTAGGTTGGTCCTGCTGTTTTTGGAAATCCTTATTCGTTTACCTGAAGGCCTAAAACCAAGCTGGAACCCGCAGTTTTGATAAAAAGCCCGACAAAATTCTTTCCTTTATCTATGCATTACAAATTAACTAAAAATTTGAAATAAAGTGAAAATCCTCCTTTCAATAATTAAGTAATTCTTGAATGTAGGACTTTTGGCAACTAAATTACAGTTTTCAGTTCAATGTAACGATGCTTATCTAGGTCTCTCAAGGGATGAATCAGGTGTGCTCGGCACTTTATGTGGCGTTAGTTAATTGAAAGGCGGTTGGTCGATTGAAAGGTGGTGGTTGATTGAAAGGCGGTGGTTGATTGAAAAGAGGCGGTCAGCAAAACCAGGATATCATGACCAATATGACAAATAATGCTTTTCATCGCTCCAGTTTTGCCAAATAATAGTTTGACTAAGCTGTCTTACGATTACCTAGGCCGCCTCTGACTCACAAAAGAATTGTAACGAACACACTTGCAACGGTTTCAAGACAGTCATCGAATGGCTAAAAGTTCCATATTTTGAATTGATGATGAGTTTCCTTTCTACGGAAGCCTGTAAGATCATATTTTTGAAGGAATCCAAGTATAAAATACAGCAAGGCAATGAATTTATCCAGTAGAGAGCTCAACTGCAAGGAGAAATGCATTTGAAAACAAAGCAAATGATGAGCAAATGCACACACAGAATGCTGATGAGTAAGGTGAAGAGATTCGAATCTTTATAGCCGCTGTCGATGCAAATCTTAGAAATTGCAAGAAATTGACACACTGAAATGCTCTGGATTTTGAGAAATTGTTGTCCACTGGAATATGCATCTAGTCAAGACAGAAATCGAATCTATATGAATGAGGATTTAAAACTTCTGTCATATTTACTCAAAGTAAGACTAAGAAGAATTTCGCAATGAACTCTCGACTGGACTACAGTATTTGTTTCAAGGAATAATTTCTTCCATAAATGAGTTAACGCAAAAAGAACAGAAACTCGACATCAGAGATTTAGTATCAAATTCTGGTTATTCGAATATGAGAAATCGAATGTGACTAAGATCGAAAACTGAATGCATCGTTAGAATGCATCTCTGGTCGCCTTGTGTGTCATGGATGAATCAGCAAACAACTCCACATGTAAACACGGACTAATTTCATTTATTCACAATAGCTTCAGAAAACTGATGCAAGGCCGAACAGAACATTTTAAAGGCATCACGGAGCATCTGGTGTGTAATCAAATTAACTTTGTTAGATTCTTCGATATCTTGGCAGCCTCTGGTAGCAGAAACTTCTTCTCGCTGTTGTTTGTTGGTAGTGAAAACAATCTCTAATACTCTTTGACACACCGGGCGCAAAGAATTGTCACGTGCATCAGGCCATTCGCAAAAGAATCTTAATCAAACGAAAAAGGTTTCTGCCTTATGGCACAGCCTTTTAACAAAAACCAGTTATTTTAAAGAAAGCGAAAACATCAAATTAGTTATTGATAGGAAAAGATTTTATCCAACACTCTTCGACATACTAGCAGATTGACAGCACGGAATTTCGACTCAAGCCATTTAATCTAAATCAAACGAAAGAGATATCTACTGTAAGACACTCCCTTTTAGCATAAACAAGCGATTCAAAGAAAACGAAAGCATCGGATTAGCATATGGTGTAACGATTCTACAGTTTAGATGAGTTTTTGGGAACTTTGGTTGCAGATAGGAAGGGTTAGGCCACACCTTTTGAGGTTAGAATATGGTTTGGAAACAGTGAATTTCATTCATTGTTTATCACCTGGTTTAGTTATCGCCTGCTTATCCGTCTTTTGGGAGCAATAACAAAGTCATTGCTTGTGTGGCGTTGTGTGAATGAAAACTTTGGCATCTTGAAGTTCCAATAAAATAGCAGCGGATTTCGGAGCAAGGAGAAGCATCTAAATCGAGGATTGGTGTTGATGGGCTCAATGATGGTATAATGATCGGTGGAAAATTTCAGTAAAAATTTGTTTTTTTAATAAAACTATTTACCGTCTGGTTGAAAGATTCAGCAAAACAAAGTCTTTTTGCAATTGAAATCTGTAGTTGAGAAATGACAGTTCTGGAGAATGAGTTGAAGAACGACCTACAACCGAGATAGAATATGCACATCGTCTGAGCGCGTACATAAATGCTTGATCCTGTTACAATTCTAACTGGAAGTGTGCAAACGAGTTGGAATTTGTTAAACTCAAGCTGAAAGCATGCAAGATGCATTTGAAACTATTTGCAGGATTTAGATAGAGATTTCCAAGCAGTTTACTGTACAGTCACTTGTTTCATATTGCAAATCAGTCTTATAACCCTTAGCCTACATGTAGACCCCCCCCCTCCTACACGTAGGCTAATAACCCTTAGGAGATGCAGCTTCCAGAAACGATAAATGAATGAGACTTGATAAATCGAGAGGGAGATTCGACAACATCGAAGAAAATACGAAACGAGAATTGGTTTAACTGCTTTCCAATGTAAGGATCTAACGACAGAATGATGATAACAATTGCGCAGTGGCCTGAATTTTGATGCAAGTTTACTGCTTCAAATTTCAACTGAAAGGAAGCAAAGAGATTCTTGGCGAAGAAAATTAGAGATCGAGAAAATTTAAAGGACAATCTGGACTGGACGACAAGCTAAATTTGATAACCAAAAATGCATGGATCAGACGGAAGGAAAAGAATTGCTTCAAGTCTCAGGACCGTCGTTAAAAGATTTGATCTTACAAGTGATGCTGGGAGAAGCACATTGCTTGTTCGTAAAAATGTCCATGAGACTCGGAAACTCGATAAAAGTTTCAAGGACATCGAAGAACAAAAATCAAAGATCACTAACTCGATAGAAAGAACAGTGACAAAATTATTAATCGATTCAGAAATGGTACAAAAATCATCGGGATGTTTGATGAGTGAAGTTGAAAATGCACGGATAGGCCTACCTAGTGTGATTATCAGCCGGTCAACAACACAAAGATCAAAACTGCCATGGCAGAAAAATCGTAGAATTTACGCTGATGATGTAGCTACCTCAAAATACAGCTCACAATCTCCTGCAACAACATTGTCAACCACGCGGAAGAGAAACGTATCGGCGCTTCCACGTTTACAAAAAGCTATGGAAGATGCAAAGAAACACGTTAATGAAGTGACATTGCAGTGTAAGAAAATACCGCGCGGACAGAACCCCGTACGGAAAATAGCAGATATAACGCGCGTTAAGAGAACTGATGCGTTTGAAAGGCTAGAAATAAAAGAGAATCCGTGCGCAAAGAATTATCTTAAAGTACCTGACATGCATAGAGGGATGATGTCTAAAGCGGCATTCGTCAAACTCGACGTTGAACAAGAAGAAACTAAAGACTCGAACGAGGAAATCGATCTAAGTTTGATTCAGCTTAATATGACGCGAACATCTGTAACCCCTGGAGGTTATGCAAAGCAAGGTTTGCTGACGCCAGAACCACACACGAGGCAAAGTTTGGTAACGCCAGAAAGAGGCGAGAGGCAACATTTATCAAAACCAGCACCACAACAAGGCACAAGGCAAGACTTGTTAATTCCAGATTTACTAACGAGGCAAGATTTGCTAACGTCAGAACGAGATTTGAGGCAAAGCCACTTCATGCCAGCACCACAACGAAGCACGAGGGAGGGGGTATTAACACCAGAACGTGTCGCAAATCATGGTCTTTTAACGCCAACACGATATATGAGGGAAGAACGGTTAACACTAGAAGCAAACGCAATACGACAAACGTTAAAACCAGAACAATATACAAAGGAAGATTTGCATACCCAAGGACTAAGGCTAAGAAGAAGACGAAGTTTGTCTATAAGCTGGTAAATGTTTCCATTTCAGTAGTATCAACATGAGAAAGTATTGTTGAGAGAAGAGTCAAGCAGCAAGCAACAAGATGCAGGGAATGGGAACATAAAACTAATCCCCATATATGGAACAAGGGCAGATTTTGTAATACAATAGCATCAGTTGCGTTTGATTGACACCTCAATTCAAAGCGATTAGCCATTGCAGACAAAAGAAATTCTCTCAACTAGTAATTCAAAACAAAAAAAGCCGCTAAAGTTTCCCCGAAACTAGCAAGGCAAACTCTCGTCTTGTGCAAGCGAAAGGTGTTTTTAAGACAAGTTACGTGCTTATAACGAAATAAGGGTAAATCAAAAAATTTTGTCTGGCGGATTCTGTTAATTTGATTTAGGAGCTGTTTTGTAATCGTTTCATTTAAGCCCTAAATACGCGAGAATTACAATGCCTTCTGCTCGGCTTCTTTTTTTATATAATCAATTAAAATATGATCAATTAAAATTCCATCCGCTCGGCTTCTGAATCAAATAAACAAAATCTGCCCGACAAAACTTTAGATTTACCCTTTTATCATTCGTTATAAGCACATAACTTCTCTGAAAAACCACCTTTCTCTTGCACATGGTGAGAGTTTGCCCTACTAAACTTTTGCGGCTTTGTTTTGAATTACTGGTTGAGAGAATTTCCTTTGTCTGCAGTGGCTAACCGCTTTGAATTGCGGTGTCAATCAAAACCAACTCGTGCTATTGTCTTACCAAATCTGTCCTTGTTCCTTCAGAATGAACTTTTCGAAAGAAACTCTACGTAATTTATCACAATTCTACCGCAAGCGCTTTTTTTCTCTTTAATATTTTCAAAATTGCAGCAAATTTTGACAAAATGAGAGCAAATATAATTATTTAGTTGCAAAAGATATAGAAAATATAAAGTGAAAAAATATATTAATTTTTTACAGCACATTGAACGAATTTTACATCTCTAAAAATCAAGGCGAGTAACAGAACCATATATAGCCGCAAATTTCATCACCATTTGAAAATTTTAGTGGGTTTCTTGATTGGTTAATTTCAAGCGTAGAGCGCCAGATAATAACCGAAAGATAGAGAATTTCAAGCCCATCTGTGTTTTGAAATAAGCTGGGTAGAATGCATCAGACGAAACTGTCTTAAAGGGTCTATATCAACCGGCATACCTTGCATACAAAAACTGCAAAATCGAGCTGCAAGAATTGTCACCAATAGCAGCTATGATGTATCCGCCTCAAATTTGATAAAGGAACTAAATTGGCCAACAGTTACGGACATGACCCGGCTGTCCTTCAAACCTTTTCAAAAACAATTCTGCGCGTGATATCAATATGAATTTGCGCAATGCCACTGCCGATGTCCTTGTTCCAAGGATGAAAACTTGTAGTGGGCAGGAAGCTATATCTTTCCGGGGTGCAAAGACTTGGATGTCAAACGAAGCACCCTCTCTTAGCATCTTTAAAAGTAGACTGAAGAGTAATTTTCCTCTCTCAACCTAACTCTATTATTTTTCATTTATCGTTTTAGATTGTAAACATAGGTAATTTTTAAGTAAGTTTTTGGTAATATTGTAAAGCAATCCTCTCGATTGACGGGGCTACCATGTAAAAATAATGAAAAATTAAAATGAAATGAAAACGTGCCGTCTCTTATTTGTTGCCGCCATTTTCATGGCCTATACGACAACAAACGTCAACAAAGAGACTGCATGTGCAAGGCATGCTGGATGAAACAGACCCTTTAAGTGTGTTTCATTATGTTTTCATGATGGTTTCACTCATTATCTTATCTTATCTTATCTCACGATTCGATGAGAGCAGTGTCTAACGAAAATATTTAGCAAACGGTTCCATTACTCAATACCATTTTCATGTTCTATATCAAAACAAATAGGATTTCAAAAATTCCTAAAATATAGAAAAGACTGTTCACAAACCAGTTTCACTCACAAAGTCAACATTTCTTTATACGCCATTAAACAGCTCGATAGATAGTTGAAGCCATTTCGGATACCTTTCTTCAGTACGCCTAAAAACAAGAACGATAATTTGTTTGGAAAGAAACAATATAGAATTCTGCTCTTATGTAAAATTATCCATAAGCCTTGATTCCTTGTCACAGTTTTACATGTTGCATCATACAGTTTACAAATTATGATGGTTTTAAATTGTTTGGAAAATTTTTCTTGAATTCTTGAAAAAGAAGAAAAATACTCTACATTTGAAAATATTGAAGTTTTCAGAAAAGTCCCAGGGTAGAATTATAGCAAAATAGCTAAAGTTTCTTTGAAGTTATTCAGTAAATTCTACACCAACCCTTTTAAAGATTTGGAACGTACGCTGCTCAGCAAATACTTCTAATACCTGATTTGTATGCACCCCTCAGCATATTCTGCAATGCGTGTTGAAGATCAATTTGAATAACTGCAGTTATATGTGTGTGTATTTCTCCATCTGAAACAAGACAATGCTCATCAGTATTCGTCGTGTCAATATACAGTTTAAATGGATTGGAAAGCGCAGGGTTGGAAAAACAAAGAACGAATATAGAAAATTGAATCATCCAATGAAAATCATCCATGAAATATCTTATCTTATACTGGGTGTCCCAAAAAAGTATACAGATTTAGTTGACTCCAGCGATGTGAATTTAGCATTAATCAATGGCTAATCACTCTCAAAATGTTCCTCGATGTTTAACTTGAACATAGATACCTCGTTTGTTGGCATTGGTACTTTGAGAGCAGAATTATCAATCTTGAAAGCTCAAATTTGCGTCCACCTGGAAAAAAGAGCTTTGGTCATTTGGCCTAAGCAAGTTCCTGAAGCACATCAAAATTAAGAACTGAAATTAATGAAAAACTAAGAAACTGCCCTATGGGTCACTGGGGGGGGGGTGTGTGACTTCTGGAAAACAGAATAACACAGGATCTAATATTGTTCAAATTTTATCACGGCTATCGTTGATTTATACGCCGTGCCTTAAGAAATTGCTTAGGCCAAAAGGCTAAAGCTCTGGTTTGCAGAAAGAGGCAAATTTGAGCTTTCAATATTAACATATCTGCTCTCAAAGCACCAACACCAACAAACGAGGTACCAATTTTCAAGTTAACTATCGAGGAACATTCTTAGAGTGATTAGACATTGATTAAAGCTAAATTCACATCGCTGGAGTCAAGCAAATCCGTATACATTTTTTTATATATATCTATATAAGTATCTTAAAGAGTTATCTTTTGTTGTGTTATATTGCAGCCGTCTTGTGTGAAAGCTATTGTGCTAAAAGAAGAAAAAAAATAGGAAATTGATCTGACGAATCTAAGGAAGGAACTAAGCAGTCAATCTGCCAATATATAAATCAACCCGGAGGGGGGATATCACTCTGTCAAACTCTCGTGCAATTTTGGCAAAATCCTTTTGTTTTCAAGAAAAATTCGAAAAAAATTCCTAAAAATCCCATGATTTAAAAACATTTAGAGAATAAATTACCACAGACCTTGGCCTACTGCGTCTTGTAAAACCATCCCTGTTACATCAAGGAAGATTCTTTCCATTTCCTTTGAAAATTGACAAAAATTATCACATTGTACGAGAGGAGAACAAGTCTTTTCTTATCTTTACGAGCTCAAAAATTACAGGACATGGTAAAATGTACTTATATAGTGAATGTGACGATGTGTTAATTGATTATAATCTATGTTGGAGTTTCCCAAATGTCTATTAAGAACCTTACTTTCGAACATCAAAATCGTGATAAAACAAATTAAATGCCCTAGACAGGTATGTAGATACATCTCTTAAAAACAATTTCTGGAATGCACAACGAGCGAGCTAGCTACCTGGGTTTCAGAGAAATTTTTACGGCTTTGCTTGGTTTTAATTACTTGTTGATAGAATTTCCTTTGTCTGCGATCGCTAATCGCCTTGAATTGCAGTGTCAATCAAAAGCAAATAATGCTATTGTCTTACAAAATCTGTCCTTGTTTTTGCAAATGTGAATGGGACATGAGTCAGATCTACATCAAACCTTGTTTCGTGAAAATGCTCGTTTCGAAAAAGTGTGCCATTTAAAAAACAAAACTTGGCAAAGTTACCTTTGTTGCATGGGCACTTGGATGAATCACTGACATCACAAGCAAACCTTCGATAAACAAAATAATTTTTTATCAGTTACAGACCACTATGAATCGTAAATGACATGAAACAGGTGTGTAAAGGTATAAAGATCTCAACGGAGAAACGAGGTTTTTCCAAGACCACTGCAAAAGATACTGTTTAGGGTTGGGATTGCAAAATTTGATTCACGTTGATAAATAATTTAACAACACTACTGGTAGATTAGTACAAATTCACAGAGATAAGATTTTCAAAACTGTCACTATACGAGATTACAAAGGTGTTTAATTTTTGAAGATATATCAAGATTTGGCTTTTTCTCACGGGCTCCCAATTCTGGCTCTAGATCATATTTACGACGACCAAAAGTTTATGGTACTTACCTGAAGTTCCATCTTGTGAGATGAAGTCAGGAATCCACATTTTTGCCAAACATGCATCTCTTTTTTTCATACCAGGAAGCGGAACATCGTAATCCTTCTTTATTACTTCAGTCGTTGTTTGAAATTCTGATAAAACAAATAAGGATAGATTTTGTAACAAAATAGCATGAGTTGCTTTTGTTACCGCCTGAATTCAAAGGGATTAGCGATTGCAGATAAAGAAAATGCTCTCAACCAGTACTTCAAAAACATGGGCATATATCGAAAGTAGAAGGATATAAAGTGTATCGTTGAAGGAGGCCTAACCATTCGAAGAAAACAGGCAACAATTTGGTCTTTTGCGCGTTATATTCTTTATTTCAGTGCTGACTAGTTTCGCCCACTAGGGCATCTTCAGAGCAACTTCAACTTCAGAGCAAAGAAAGTAGAAGGATATATAGACGCATCTACCTCGGGCATTCTATTTCTTTGGTTCAGAAGCTGAGTAGTAAGTGTTTTAATTACACCTTAAAAAATAAGAGAATTGAATAGCCTCCCAGTTTTGACGTTTCGGATTGATACTAAAATAGTTAAAATGGCCATTTTGTCCAAATCCGCAAGCACAGTGGCTGAAACCGGCGACCATGGCCTAGAATTGACTAACTAAACGCAGCAGAAATACCATGTTAAAATTAAAACTAGGCCTTAGTTGTGAGTGAATAAGTTACCTTCAATCTTCTGCAGCAATCTCTCTCCTCTGAATAAGAAATCGAACTGTAAGGAAAAATTTTAAAGTTTGCACACTCCTGGTACATTAACGAAAGATTGAACTTAGACTGATTACAAGTTCGTAGTTATTGCTATTGAGAGACTGATGGACGCTATAGTTTGAGCAAAACATGTTGTTGTTGTTGTTGTTGTTGTCATTGTTGTTGTTGTTGCGATAACTGGGACTATTTCGTGAGTCTAGATAGAACTATCAGTTTTAGAGTTGTTCTTCCAACCTGAAAATCACTTCTTCAAAACGACATTCAAGATACTGTGTAGCAAAACGGATACATTTGACCCAATCTTGATTGTACATTCACGTTTGCACTTTTCACCGCAGTTTAATTAACTTTTTGCAAGCAGCGCACACATTTCTTTGTCAGCACTATACTCCTTATGAGTTCTATAAAATTACTGAAAATTTACTCAAAACAAAATTTGATTCCTTTGGGGACCAACGAAGTTTCCGAGAAAAAATCAACAAACCTTTCCTCCAGATCTTAGTGACCTCTGCAAAAATTCATAAACCATTTGGCGTGGGATATTCAAAACACTTTCGACCTGTTGAAAAAAATGAAACAACTACATTGCCATCCAACTGTTACGGACAGTTTCAGATAAAAGACATTGGAAAAAACATTAAAAAGTCTTCTCGTTGCGTGTGGTGACATTGCACAAAGATAAACAAGTGAATAAAGTAAAATATAAGCACTTTGATGCGAATTCAAATAAGCACGATGTTTCGAATATAGCCAGTGATAAAGCGCTATCGTCATTTACTCGTTTATCGAAAAAATAAATTGCAAACCATTTTGAAACATTGGAAAAAGTTCCTTTTTAAAGATTATCTAGATCAAATCTTTCATTTGAAATGGGCTATATAATGCTTCAAATTTTTGACTCTTTTCAAGATAATTCGGACGAAAATGTTTGGACACAAATTCAGCTGCAACTCTACCGTCCCACACTTTTCGATTTTATTGTAATGGCATGACATCAACCTATCAAGCTCATTCGTGCATCGAAACTTGTTTCAAGACGATTTCCCAGAGTACTAAGTCTAAATGGCATTTTCAAATATTTAAAGAAAATCTGCATAGCCGTATCGAGTGGCTGCTATAACTAGGCTAAAGAACATGCTTACACACCCATTGCTTCTTTAGCTACATAATGAAATGACACATCTCAAAGTTATCAAATACAACGGGGTATAGTTTAACTTATCCAGGGCAGCATAGGTTCCAAATCTTTCAAACGGTTGGTGTAAAATTCAGTGACCTATTTCTTTGAACTGCATCCCTTCAAAGAAATTTTAGCTATTTACCTGTAATTCTACCGTTGGACTTTCTGAAATCTTCAATATTTTCAGAATTAGAGTGTTTTTCTTCTTTTTCAAGAATTCAAGAAAAACTTTCAAAAAACTTAAAACCATCGTAATTTCTAAACTGCTTGACGCAACACGAAATAATTTTGAAGAGAACCATAGTTTATGGATGCCTACAATAATTCATCAAGCAAAGTCTGTCACTGTTCTGGTTTATGATTTAGAAATTTGATGACGTCACATCTTCAAATGAGTTGAAATGTAAGATACGCTATAATTTCGAAAAATGTTCAAAACTTCTGAAAAGTCCAACGGTAGAATTATTGATAAGTATCTAAAGTTTCTGTTAAGCCATTCAATTAGAAGAAATAGGTCATTGGATTTAACACCCACCTTTTTACCCTGATTTAAAGATTTGGAGCCTATGCTATCCAGGGCCAGCTTATAACCATATCGATTCTCTTTATATGAAAACAGGCATGACTAACAGGCAGGAGCCTTACCCATAGGTATCATTACCGCTTTGTAGAGAGAAATCGACAAGTACATCATAAGTCATGCTACATACCGGTTTCGCCCAATGTCAGGGCTCATCAGTACAGCTAGACAGTATGAAACCTACCAAACCCAGCATTGAATCCTAGGGTCAAGTTTCTCGATGAAAAGCTCGTGCGAGGATCAACGCATGCGTCTTTCTAAGTCAAATGACAGTTCTTATTAAACTGTAGTTAACTTTGCCCCCAGAGGCGCACCACCATAAGTGCTACCGGGTGCGCCAAAATAAACTATGCACGTTTGACAGGCCACAATAAATCATACACTAGACCGATTTTGAAGATTCATGACTTAATCTTTAGCAAAAAGCCTGAATTAGATTCTAGGATTTTTTGCAAATTTGTCTGTTTTCAGTTTTACAGCTAGACTCGAGTTTCTTAAAATGTTCATTCTCGAAAACACTGAAACGACCCAAAATCATCGATCAAATTTTCTAAATAATCGACATGAAAGGACAAAGAGAAAACTTTTTCGTGGTGATTTGGGATTTAGAAATCGTTTAACTAATCGATACAATTAACCGATACAACTGATTGATTTCTAAATCCCAAATCACCACGAAAAATTTTTCTCTTTGTCTATTCAATGTCCATTCTTTAGAAATTTGATCGACGTTTTTTGGTCGTCTTCAGCGTTTTCGAGAATGAACATTTTAAGAAACTCGAGTCTAGCTCAAAAACTAAAAACAGAAAAATTTGCAAAAAATCCTAGAATCTAATTCAGGCTTTTTGCTAAAGATTAAGTCATGAATCTTCAAAATCGGTCCAGTGTACGATTTTATTGTGGCCTGTCAAACGTGCATAGTTTATTTTGGCGCACCCGGTATTAGAGGCATATCATAACGACAATGATTTAATACAAAGTCCTGATTCGTTCTCACTTTGCAACAAGAATAACAATATAATTCAAACCTTAATAACTGCTATATCAGCATCTGTGAACGTCTGTCGTGCAACTGTAACTCCATTTTTCGTTTCAGTTCTTCTCCATTTTGTTTCTTTGGCTGCTCTGCATAAATGGCGCCATTGCTAGAGTAAACAAACAGTCGAATCAATAAGTTTGCATTGACTTTGTTCAATTGAGAAATGTACAGACAGTTAATTTCTTATCTAACATAATCTTCGTTCGTAAGAATTCCCCCACAGTAGTAAGGATTCACACGATCTTTTCCGAAGGGTAAATCTAAAGTTCTGTCTGGCGGATTCTGTTTATTTGATTCTGAAGCCCAGCAGAAGGCATTGTAATTCTCGCGTATTTAGGGCTTAAAATGAAACGATTACAAAACAGCTCCTGATTGAAATAAACGAAATCTGCCAGACAGAACTTTAGATTTACTCTTTTTCTTTCGTTATGAGCACATAGCTTAAAAACCATCTTTCGCTTGCACAAGGCGAGAGTTTGTCCTACTAGTTTCGGGGAAACTTGTGCAGCTTTGTTTGTTTTAAATTACTGGTTGAGAGAATTTCCTTTGTCTACAGTCGCTAATCGCTTTGAATTGAGGCATCAATCAAATGCAACTGTTGCTATTGTATTACAAAATGTGTCCTTGTTAGATACAACAGGAGCAGAAAATGAGTGGAAAAATACTTATTATCGTTGAATTGTAAGTACCACTCGCAATGGGAGCTAGACAGCCATGTTTTCTCTCCCGTTGCGAATGGTAGGCTGTACTGTAAATATGTATTTTTGTTGGTTATTTTAGAGTAATATAAAAAAAAAATACTTACATCCAACCGCCATTTAAATTTCTGATATGAAAACGTTTCACCCTTTGAACTTAGTTCTGGTGGTGGGTATGTTTGTCTTCTTCCTTTGGCCTGTAATGCGTTAATTAAATGATATACCGGGTGTCCCAAAATGATGTATTATCGTTTGATTGCTTATATGTCCATAACCGATGAACCAATTTTCAAAAACTGGTAAAACCACAACCAACATCTTAAAATACAATTTAGCCTTAGACAATCGAATAAAACAAAGTGCTTGAAAATCCGTTCATTGGTTATGGACATGCAAGCAATCAAACAATGATACATCATTTTGGGACACCCGGTATATCGAGCACACCAAAGAAATAGTTTTATAAGGAACATAATCGGATATCGTTGGCTGTTACCACTAAAGTGACTTCGATACTTTAAGAGAAGAAATTGGGCGGGAAAGAAGTTGTGTGGCAATAAAAACCGTGAAATTTTCGTAATTTGCAATCGTAGGTTGAGGAAATCAAAATCTCTTGGAGGAAATAACTCTCGCAAATTCACTCTTTGGAGAAAAGAACAGGGGTATTTTGAGGATTATAGAAAAACGTAACGAGAATGTTTGCAAGGTTTCCTAACATCCACCGCGAATAAAACAGAAAAGCTTAAGATGTTGATTTGAGCTCAAACGCATTTTTGCAGATGACTCACAATTATTTCAAATAAGACAAGTTCCACGATAAATCTATCAGGTGAAAACTCCAGCGAGTTATTATGAGACAATTCCAGTATAGACAAGATGCAGTAAATCATTGCTTGTCTTTTCAGGGAAAGAAGAATGTATCAAAGAGTGGATCATTCTGAAGAGAAGAAAACTATCATACCAATTTGCTTCTGGCTCTGTACGTCGTTTTACGTTTGATAAGTTTTTCAGGTACGCCCTCAATGATGCAGTTCAATGTTGCTATCCATTCACATTTGTCATCCTCTGAAGCTTTATTGAAAAGAGAAAAATGAATGATTTTAAATGAAAATAATTCATCAATGATAAATTTATTACCAAAAGCCAAAATTTGATCACTCAAAGAAGACAGCAGGTCTTATGATGCTATATGGTTAGCTTCCTTGGCAAACAGGGATGAAATGTTGTGTGGAATAATTCCCCTAGTGGTGCAAACCTGTACAAAATACAAGGCTAAACTTGGCCTTGTACAGGACAAGTTTTAGCTTTGTAGAGGGGATTATGACCTCGTTATGACCTTTTGAACTAACCTTGGAAGAAAATTACAAGGCTATCAGTAAGATTCCAAGCTGCAACCTTAACACAAGGTTTCCACAAGGCTTCTACAAGGCTAATTAGCATTTTTCAAGCCATTTACAAGGTTACAGCAAGGCTATTCCAGGCTATAACAAGGTTACAAGGCCATAACTACAAGGCTTGTACATGGCTATTACATGGCCTTGTATTTTCGTACAGGAAGTAATTTTGGTAATAGTATAAATCAAATCATTGGCAATATGGCGGCTTTGTGTATCCCAGGGTTAGGGTTGGGGTTGTTTCCAGCCCTGTCAAGTGATTTGAACATGGTAAAAATGTTTTTATTTCATCCTTTCAAACAATATCCCTGTTATGCAGAAATGGAAT
>REGL01000196.1:332730-358244 GCA_004194395.1 Aurelia aurita complex sp. Pacific | reverse complement strand
TGTAAATCCTTCTTTGATATGTTTTGTGTCACCACTTTTTTCAAAATACGTTGCTCCACCAGAGTGTATGATTTTATTTTGTGGAATTCCAGCTAAGCTCTGGGTGGAAGTAACATCTTTTATCAATCGCAAAAATTTTGAACTATTTCTTCGATTTCCAGCAACTCGCTTGTCAAACTTTCCTTTTTAGCTTCGCATTAATATGAATGCCACCATTAGGATATGTCAGTTTTTCTGTATCACATATATTGTCAATGTACAATTGAACTCTGGAAAGAAGTAAAACATAATTATCACAAATAATAATCATCAACAAATTTTAAAAATATGAAGCAATTAAGAACATTGACATTCTTTGCAGTAAGCATTTTAGGCAGAGGAAAATGACGATAATTGATGACATTATAACTAGAAGCTGTGTTCTTTCACCAAAAGCTTCATCTTTGGATTCAAGATGGCGAACACATGTGCCATTTAGACAGGACTGAGAGAGAGATCAAACTGCGAAGCTAGTAAATCTTGCCCCATCTATACTTCTGCTGTCCAAGATTATCAGATGGAAAGCATGATTCTAAATGAAACTACAACGTTCCAACAAGCAAATCAACGTGCAAATACAATGTCGGTTCAAGCTGCACTCACCAACAAATATGGCCTAGACACTAATTTTACCTTGGCTCACATAGCAAGAATGTTAAACTGTGGGAAATTAAACAGTTTCAACATCAGAGGACATGAATAAAATTTAGAATTCCACTTTAAAAGGAAGAACTCACCAAAGATGAAAAGTTGCAACAAGCTGGCATTTAGGCCAGGTCTAAACCGCGGACGACACGGACCAAACAAGAACAATAGTCTGCCGTTTTCTCGTCCGTGTTTTAGACTTTCACACCGGTAAAATCTAAAGTGCGGNGATGACATTATAACTAGAAGCTGTGTTCTTTCACCAAAAGCTTCATCTTTCGATTCAAGATGGCGAACACATGTGCCATTTAGACAGGACTGAGAGAGAGATCAAACTGCGAAGCTAGTAAATCTTGCCCCATCTATACTTCTGCTGTCCAAGATTATCAGATGGAAAGCATGATTCTAAATGAAACTACAATGTTCCAACAAGCAAATCAACGTGCAAATACAATGTCGGTTCAAGCTGCACTCACCAACAAATATGGCCTTGACACTAATTTTACCTTGGCTCACATAGCAAGAATGTTAAACTGTGGGAAATTAAACAGTTTCAACATCAGAGGACATGAATAAAATTTAGAATTCCACTTTAAAAGGAAGAACTCACCAAAGATGAAAAGTTGCAACAAGCTGGCATTTAGGCCAGGTCTAAACCGCGGACGACACGGACCAAACAAGAACAATAGTCTGCCGTTTTCTCGTCCGTGTTTTAGACTTTCACACCGGTAAAATCTAAAGTGCGGACAAAGATTTCACGGACCATTCAAATGTAATGAATCTGAACTTTTGTTACCTAATTCTCCGAAGAAAACATTGTTTCTTTGCACAATTCCTCTTGTATTCCACAAATACTCTTGTTAAATCTGTTGCAACCCTTTGCAGCGATTGCATGCAGGTGGGGGTGGCCGTTTGGAAGAATGGGCCTAAGTACAGATAGGCGAAGTGAAACCAGCAGAGGGATTCGGAGGGCAGCTTGTAGACAGTTAGGACAACGACGATTCTTGCACGGCACAGTGAATCACACGCTGCATTTTGTGGACCCGGCAACTGGAGTGATAACAAATTGAGTGCAATCAATGTGGCAAAGAGCAATGGCGAAGTTCAAGGCAATGTATTGACCGACAAATCGAGAAATGGTCCTTGATTATTTGGCTGAATTCATGTGGATGCAGGGATTCGTCAGTCATGCATTTTACCACCTCTAGCACCACATAGTGACAGACTTGTATGTAGTGTAAGTTTTTCTATCTTGTGTCATCTTTGGGTTACATGTTAGCACTCAGTCTAATTTTTCCAATCTCCAAATCAATGCAAAGGTTCTTTCTGGTAAATGTTTGATATCATGTAATCAATATCCCATAATTTAGAGCTAACACATGATTTTCCTTTAGTTTTTAGAACAAAGAAATCCATGATGGGGGCTACTTGTGACTCAAGTGACAGCAGNAGGACAACGACGATTCTTGCACGGCACAGTGAATCACACGCTGCATTTTGTGGACCCGGCAACTGGAGTGATAACAACTTGAGTGCAATCAATGTGGCAAAGAGCAATGGCGAAGTTCAAGGCAGTGTATGGACCGACAAATCGAGAAATGGTCCTTGATTATATGGCTGAATTCATGTGGATGCAGGGATTCGTCAGTCATGCATTTTACCACCTCTAGCACCACATAGTGACAGACTTGTATGTAGTGTAAGTTTTTCTATCTTGTGTCATCTTTGGGTTACATGTTAGCACTCAGTCTAATTTTTCCAATCTCTAAATCAATGCAAAGTTGATATCGTGTAATCGATATCCCATAATTTAGAGCTAACACATGATTTTCCTTTAGGTTTCAGAACAAAGAAATCCATGATGGGGGCTACTTGTGACTCAAGTGACAGCAGTTCCATCACAAAAACTGAAGTGGATGCAATCTTGAGTGATGGTGTTTTACCACAAAACTGGGTACTCACATCATACAAAATTACTTATGGCATCCTTAAGAGTGATACTTCGGCATTCATTCTCAAGAGAGCACGTGTTGTATCTTCGACCTTTTTATCTCTTATTTTGATCTTCTGGTTTAAATTACGAACATTATTGACAGTCAACTTTTTTTCTAAATGGTCAATTTCTTGCAACTTTTCTTCAAACCTTTGTTTCATATCTGTGTTCCTGTAGTGACATGACCTCTTTTCTGAACTTTTTCCCCTCTGTGTCAAGTGAATCTACTGATTTGTGATATGCTTTCAAAACAGCTTCCAACTCAGACTGGCACTCTCTTGCATATTATTTTCAACTTATTCGTTTCAAATGAAGTTTTTCTTGCGTGTTAAGTCTCCAGTTGTGACTCAAGTAAATCTTGCCACAATGCTCTCTTTCTTGGGGTATCCTTCTTCATAGTTGAAACATAATTATGTTGCGTTTTTGGCCTTCTTTAAATAGCAAAAAGAGAGGGCCCTGTATCTTCTGCGGATACAGAAGACTTCTTCTGGTAAAGTTCAACAATTTCTGGAATCACTACACAGAAACGGCTTGTGTAAAACGCAGGTCATGGAGGTTAAGAAAACGCGGGTTAAATTGTGCGTGTCAAAACTAGAGGCCATGGGCATACTGGCTTTCGGCTTACAGCCTACTGATGTTTTAAGTATGATAGTCCAAAGGTTACCTGGCTATAAGAAACCTTCATAGTCTCGACGATCATTTGATTTGGGAAATTTTGAATGCGAATTATGATTTGTCCACATAATGAGATTTATTGCTAGGGGAAACCCCGGAAACCTCTCCAACATAATAAAATCTATTTCAAAAGAGAGTTTTCAGGAAACCAATACCTCATGCAGGCAGACTCTTTTTAAGCGTTTAGCTGCTTGTAGCTGCTTTTTGCAAAATGTTAGAAATACCATGTCATGGGTATCAAAGGTTTCTGCAGTTTCACAGANCATGCCATAAATACTTTACGAAATGTTCTTCGACATTTTACTACCTCTAGCACCACATAGTGACAGACTTGTATGTAGTGTAAGTTTTTCTATCTTGTGTCATCTTTGGGTTACATGTTAGCACTCAGTCTAATTTTTCCAATCTCCAAATCAATGCAAAGGTTCTTTCTGGTAAATGTTTGATATCGTGTAATCAATATCCCATAATTTAGAGCTAACACATGATTTTCCTTTAGTTTTTAGAACAAAGAAATCCATGATGGGGGCTACTTGTGACTCAAGTGACAGCAGTTCCATCACAAAAACTGAAGTGGATGCAATCTTGAGTGATGGTGTTTTACCACAAAACTGGGTACTCACATCATCCAAAATTACTCATGGCATCCTTAAGAGTGATACTTGGGCATTCATTCTCAAGAGAGCACGTGTTGTATCTTCAACCTTTTTATCTCTTCTTTTGATCTTCTGGTTTAAATTACGAACATTATTGGCAGTCAACTTTTTTTCTAAATGGTCAATTTCTTGCAACTTTTCTTCAAACCTTTGTTTCATATCTGTGTTCCTGTAGTGACATGACCTCTTTTCTGAACTTTTTCCCCTCTGTGTCAAGTGAATCTACTGATTTGTGATATGCTTTCAAAACAGCTTCCAACTCAGACTGGCACTCTCTTGCATATTCTTTTCAACTTATTCGTTTCAAATGAAGTTTTTCTTGCGTGTTTAATCTCCAGTTGTGACTCAAGTAAATCTTGCCACAATGCTCTCTTTCTTGGGGTATCCTTCTTCATAGTTGAAACATAATTATGTTGCGTTTTTGGCCTTCTTTAAATAGCTAAAAGAGAGGGCCCTGTATCTTCTGCGGATACAGAAGACTTCTTCTGGTAAAGTTCAACAATTTCTGGAATCACTACACAGAAAACTCAATCTTGTTTGTGCATGCAGGTCTCAATTTCAAATCTATTATCGAGGAGAGGGTTAACCTTCCCAAGCAATCTAGTTAGCTGCGTTCTTGCACCACCTCGTAATCTCTTTTTCTGTGACAATTCTGCTTCTTTCTCCTTCTGCGACATTTTCGATACGAATCAGGCTCAGAAATACAATAAACAGGCAATATAATAAACAGTGAGTAAACAGCAATTAATAAAATTAAAATAGAGTTTGCGTTGTAGGTAGAGCCTAGACAATGGGTTTGGACCCCCCAGAAACATTTACGTATTTTCCATAATTTTCTTGAAGTTCAGATTCGCATTCATTGGCCAAATATTTTGTAGAATAATGCTCCTAAGGTAACTTGATTTCTGTCTATAAGAGTTCTTTTATTTACAGTCTAAATTTAGGAATATTACCAATTAGTTCCTTTTCTTACGAACCATGGGAAAATTTCTACCAAGTTTTTTAGCAGAGGACAGGAAGAACTGCAAGAATTTTGAGGGCTGTAAAGATGTTGGGGAAAGAAAGTGCGTTTGTGTTCTTGATCGTCTGAGTTATGCTACATGGCAACTCCTTGTCTGGAACCTCTTTCCATGCAGATTCCCAGTTATCAACCTCATAGGACAAGTTAGAAATGTTTGGCAAATCCTCCTCATAATGAATGCAAAAATCTCGAAAATCACCTTTCCATTGCTTGTTTAGCCGTTTGATATTGACTTTGGAATTTCTGCTCGAATGGGCATCAAAGGCTTGTGTCCTTTCTTTTCGCTGCATTTGTAGTCATTCTTCAGGATTGCTGGTATAATTGATGTTCCTTTCAAGGCGATGCAATTTTTCTGGGTGAATGTTGTTGACATTTCACTTGTCAAATGATCAAGGAATTTGATGGAGCCATTGCGTTTAAAATAATCGTTCACACTCTCTGCTGGGATGTTTACTTGCCTGTGATGCTTCTATTTACTTGACGTCTGCAAATTCTATGATTTGTTATGGGGCCCCAATTTTATTTGCAATCTCAGTAGCCTTCTGAAACCAAGTTTTGTGGTATGAATCGATCACATTCCATGCTGTGTTAAGAGATTTCATCATAATGTCGCTTTGCTTCAATCCTTCAATGATGTCAATATGGGCTCCTTGTAGCTGAATGGTTACTGCCCTTGTGTAGCCAAGACAATTCCTCACAATAGCAGGCGTCATCAGGAAGTCAAAATTGGAACAAACGGCAGCCAGTGCACACACTTCTGCAGCAGCAGAATCCCACTTTCTATCAGCTTTGTCTGTGATAGGAATATACATTCATAGAAATATTGCCAAGCCATCAAGTCGTAGTACCCATCTGGTTCTGCATACATCAATTAATTTTGTGTGCTTGTACTCTGGCATAAGCTTCTTAGTCATTTCTTCTAAAAATAGTTGTTTCTTTTGTGAATTATTAAAAAACTTTGATATTACTTGAATAGTATCCATAATGTCTCGGACATTCTGGACATTGCCAGCAGCAGCAACACAAATATTGAGCTTGTGCGATGCACAGTGAGTGCTCAGTTCAGTTCAGTTCAATTAATTTTAAAATTCCACTACATACAAAAATCTTTCTAAAATACATACAATTAACCAGAATAACAAATTACAACAGATGACAAAAAAATGACACATTTTACAGTAAGAGTACATAGAATTTCGTATGGAGAGGAATTTCTTAAGGAGAAGCTCTCTCAGTAGGTAGACTAATTGAGGAGCTAAAAATTGATCGTTCAATTTATGAAATCTTTGAGTGATTCGATTGATCAATGTAAGGAAGAATTATCTTATCAAGGTATTCAGGATTGGTACTTAGTTGAGAACAGATGCAATTTCAGATCACGATCAGACCAGGAGAGTGTAAAGGGCCAGGTTGTTTTCTTGCAAAATGCGAGTTGTGAATCCAAAGTATTTTCCAGCCATGTATGTATGTATGTGTATGTATGTATAATATTCTTTAAAGTGAATTACAAACTAAGTATAAAAACTTGTTTTCAGTTTGGTTCACAAAGTAAAAGTATGAAAAAAATGTATGTAATGGGGTATATATATGTATACAATATCAGTTAAAAAGCTCTCTCAGAATCCATCCGTCTAGTTTCATTTTTTCCATGAGGAAATCTTTACATTTACGTTTAAAAGAGTCAATATTGTTACATTGCCGCAATGAATTGGGCAAAGAGTTCCAAATTCTTGTTCCATACTGCCTGAAAGACTTTGGGGAACCCCTTTGAATATATAAACATCCTTGACTGGCATTTCTTGTTCTATGTTCATGAGTCTCTGCAGCTTTCTTAAACATTTCAGAAAGGTAAGGTGGAGCATGTTGCCTGCCCATCATTACATGGACCCCTGGAATCTTTAATATCGAGAATATCGAGCTTTAACTCTACATTGATGCATTTGGTGATCTTTTCTTGCAGTGCCATACCAGATACTCCTTTGTCGCAATGAATGAATTTTATAGATCTCTCCTGGATCTCTCCCTCTTTATCAACATAGCGTAAAACTAAAGGCATCTGTTCTTTATTTGAGCAATCTATCACCTCACCGGCAAGGATAGTATAAAATTTGCTCTCTTTTACTTCCTTGATGATTTGTTTTGTGACTGCTTCAGCACAGCAAGAAATAAGTTCATTCTGTGACGTTTTGGAACGATAAGCTGCATTTTTTGGTGCCGTTTGAAAATGCTCCTCAATCACTTTATCACCGCTGTCAACCTAAAAATCCAGCAAAGCTTGAAATTTGCTACAGTTGTCGGCCTCGTAGTTATCAGAACTGTGTCCATGTAAAGGAATGTTGTGTCTTGCACATAACAATACTGTTTTTCCAATGGGGGCAAGTTTATCACAATTTTTGGAGATGGTTCTGTCCAATATTGTGTCGTGAATTTGATTGATTGGTTTGATCTTGTTTTCGTTTACTTTGGTGAACGTTTGCATGGTAAGGAGAGAGGCTTTACGAACATCATCTTTTGTGTGATCTTGAAAATGACGAGATGGATCACTGTGGGTGAGAAAGGCTGGACGGCCTCATTAACAATCGCTGCTTGCAGGAACTGTGTCCTCATTTCTGAACAGTTTGCTATATCTTTTGATTTAATATTCCAGTATGTTTTTTTTGTGATTCTGTGTTTTCAATGCCATTATCAGATATTGAAGCATCACCGGATCACTGTGGGTGAGGGAAGCTGGACGGCCTCATTAACAATCGCTGCTTGCAGGAACTGTGTCCTCATTTCTGAACAGTTCGCTATATCTTTTGATTTAATATTCCGGTATGTTTTTCTTTGTGATTCTGTGTTTTCAATGCCATTATCAGATATTGAAGCATCATCGTCATCTGTTATATCATCCCGACCTGAATCACCTTGAATACCAAAATAGAAGGGATATTCAGAAATAGACTATAAGGCGCTGGCCTGCACAAATGTTTCTTTATAATAAGGTGCTCATAAGAAAAACGTAGGCCCAATTTTTAGAATCTTAATTAACAGCCTTACCTGAATTTAAACAGCCAAGAAACGCTTGTGATTTGCAGTTTTAATTTTCCCATCTGAACTCAATTTTTTGACACTGTACAGTTATAGCAATTTTGTTTGGCAAAATTTTGAGTACAAATTACAGTATTACCCCTACACTAAAAAACTAATTTTGTAAAGCCAGGCTGCTTAGTTTCTTATGAATATTAGTCCAGAGGGTGAAGGGGGAGTATTACCACCCGAGCGGGGACTTTACGGGACAACGTTTTTCTAGATCACTTTTTTGCGTAGATTACGAATCTGGGTGTTGATCGACGGTTTTGCGGGGCTTTTCTGAGATATAAGGGGGTTTAGGCTATNTACCCCTCCACTAAGAAACTAATTTTGTAAAACCAGGCTGCTTAGTTTCTTATGAATATCATATAAATGTTATATCAACCAAATATTGGACAATGACTATGGTGGCATCTGGCAGGCTGCACTTTCATACCGGGTGCGCCAAAATAAACTATGCACTTTTGGCAGGCCACGATAAATCGTAAACAGGACCGATTTTGAAGATTTATGACTTAATAGTTAGCAGAAAGCCTGAATTAGATTCTAAGATTTTTTTGCAAATTTTTCTGTTTTCAGTTTTTAAAGCTACAAGCGAGTTTCTTAAAATTTTCGTTTTAGAAAACACTGAAAACGATAAAAAGATGTCGATCAAGCTTTCTAAAGAATCGATATGAATGGACAAAGACAAAATTTTTTCCTGGTGATTTGGGAGTTAGAAAGCAACTAATTGTAAGCTGCTTTATGAGAGTTCGTACTATCTTGGGAGAAATGTAATAATATTTTCAAGGATATAAAGGAGTCTTGCTACATTTTTGATTTTGTGACGGCTTTTGGGGCGGTACTTTATTGTAACTACTACAGAATTTCGCAACAGGCTAATCGTTAAAATAACGCTCGTGCAAAAGTGTACAATAATCAATCTCCAAATCACGCTGAAAACGTTTTCTCTTTGTCCATTCATGTAGATTCTTTAGAAAATTTGATCAACGTTTTTTTATGGTTTCAGTGTTTTCGAAAACGAAAATTTTAAGAAAAACTCGTTTGTAGCTCAAAAAAGTGAAAACGGAAAAATTTGTAAAAAATCTTAGAATCTAATTCAGGCTTTCTGCTATAGATTAAGTCATAAATCTTCAACATCGGTCCAGTGTACGATTTATCATGGCTTGCCAAAAATGCATAGTTTATTTTGGCGCGCCCAGCATAAGTCAGTTTCTTAGAGGTAGGGTAATACTGCATGTTATTTATTTGTTTTAAGATCTTACCAAGTAATTTGGGAGCCCTTTAGACAAAATAAAACTAACTATTATATGCTTATGGCGTTGAAAAACACTTTTAAGAAACTGTTGGTAGCAAAATGGACCACAAATTTAGGAAACTCCCATTAGTTAAAAAAAACACCCCTATTCAGATTGGCAGGGATAGCATTAAAAGATATATGTGACCTTATTTCCATAATCATCCTCTTCAAACCTCATGCAATATTATATCACAGTACAGCTTGGAATCAGATTTCAAGATTGCTCCAGGAGTATTGGTAATGAATTGCAAGCAATAACAATTGCATTTAATAAGAAACTGCAATCTATCTTCAAGTTAGCTAACGAGGATTATATCAAAAATTATTTTGGATTGATTAGACCTAAATCCTTGTCACTAGTCTCAGTCAAATCTGTTGCGTTTTTTTTGTAGACAACTGGTATAGAGGAATACGATAGGCAATTGAGCTAAAGATGGAGGCAAGGACCTTTTTACCAATATGTATTGCATTCTTTAATTAAAATTAATAAAAAAAATTTTCAACGATTCATAATCAGAACGTAATGTATCTTGGTAAAAAATTCCTCGCTACCATCTTTAGACACAACCTCGTGTTGCCACTATTCCAAATGTAATGGAACTTGAATTAAAAATAGATCAAATGGGTTTATATTGGCCTTAACAGGACCGAGTATCAAGTTCTAAGCGATGAATTTTCGAAATGAGTCCTGTGTTTGATTTCTTGATACACAAGGCTTCGTTTCTCAGTTTCTCTTTACCTCTTTTTCTGTTTGTTCTTGGACTGTTTCATAATTCTCTTGAATGGCATTTACTATAGCATCATTGCTTCTTTTTGCACTTTCTTTGTCGAGTTCTAAGTCCTGAATTTTCGAAATGACTTCTGTGTTTGATTCTTTGACACTACATAGTTTGTTACTCAATTGTTGAACAATTCTTTCTCTCTGTTCGCGATCTTTTTAATGGGTTCCTTCCCATGGCACTCATAATGGCAACATTGTTTATTCTCACAATTTCCTTGTCAAGTTCTAAGATCTGCACAGCATCGCTTATAATAGCCTTAAGAAAGAGAAAGCAAAGCCAAAGAAAACAATGCAGTGCTTATGTTTGTCTTTGCCAGGTTGTTGAAGCTATGCCGATTATCTATGCTTTGTGGGAAGATCTGCAAGATATGAGCGAAGGCAAACAAACAAAGATAATTGCACTTTTGAATATAAGAGAACAATACTGTAGCTCTTATAAAAACAGAAGAGAATACTTGCATAAAAATAATACATGCATGAATCAAAAGTGCAGACATACAAAGAATGACTCAAGCCAAATATGTATGCATATTGTTGTTGTTGTATAATACAATGTAGAAAAGCAAGAGCAAGAAGCAGCAATTTACATTTATATAAATTGCTTTTATTCACAAAATTGGGAAACAGATGTTGGCAATAATTTTTTTATTTGTGATAATATGCTCATTGCAAGGAAAATACTGAAAATGAACAAGTGTCAAAGGTGTACCAATTTGTGGTTATCAAATATAACAACAGTAAATTAAACCAAATATCAACATCATCAATGTTATATCTAAATAGTACATGTACCTTGTGCAATGCATTGGTTACCTGTGTGTGATAATTAGATTGGGCGTAGTTCCTGCAAAGGATTGATAAATTCGTGTCTTTTGGTCAATTGTAAAGGTAATGTTATGGGCCACAGTGTCAAAGGTCATGACATGGGAAGAAGATAATTTTAATGTGTTGAGCTATGAAAGTGCAATTTACTGTTCACTGTTCAAAAGCCCAGTATTACTGAAAAATCGCAACTGCAACTAAACTTTGGTGAGAAAGATGTTGTAGTTCTAAAAGACACTCCTCTATACCATTTAAGTTCTGTCAGTCCTGGAACCTTGCTCTGTTAGCTGTTAAAGTGTAAACACATCTTTTCTTTTAATATTTTCTCTAGTTTATATAACAGTTTGATTAATAAGGAGATTTTTAAGAATATAACTTGCAATGGTTGAGCTGCCTCAACATTTCCTTCAAATTACACATTGATTGTAGTAGCATAACTCAATAACCATCTGCCGCAGCCTTGCTCATATCATTTTTCCTGTTTAGCTGAATTGCTCTGGGAATGCAAATCCGATTTGACCATGAGAGGTTGCTAAATCTAATAGGCCGTCGCCTGTGGCTTTATAACTGGCACAGAAATAGATTTCCGTTGCACATATCGCGAGACTAAACACTTTTAGTGCAGAAACGTAGTTTGTGACATGGCTGACCACAATCAAGTGACCCCCCATTGATATCTTTGCACAATAGCCCAAAATCGGGGGGTAAAATTTCTCCCGTGGTGATGACGTCATCAGTTTGAAAAATAATGAATATAACGACCTAATCACTCATAATTGAGAAAAAACCTATTTCCAACTGTTCTCTTAGTCAAATAATGATATTTTATTGAAACTGGTATGTCCTGATTGTATTCTGGGGGTTGGGGGCACAGATTTTTCTCCCATAGCTGCGAAGGAGCATTTTCTGAAGCTGGAAGTACGTCTCGCAGGTTTATTCTGAAAATTGCTGTTAAGTACATCATTAACGCTTTCATTGATATGCTTGGTAAGCCGCAAATCCTCGAATGAAGCCAGATTTCGAAATTTGGGGGATGGGGGATGAAATGGGGGTTTATAAACGAGGGACATATTAGAACTTGTCCGAAAGGAAATTGCGACAATTTCGTCTGTAGGAACGAAAATTAAGAAACTACATGTATAATTTTCCAAAGCAAAGGTTGGGATTATCAATATTTTTAGCTCTAGAGTGGAATAATTCGAGGGGGGCTTACTTAAGGGGGGGGGCTGATTTAATAATTTACGCTTTTCTAACCAACCACAGCTATACATATAAACAAAAAGGTAATAAGGAATGGAAGCCAAAGGGGCATATATGTTCAATTTTCATTGTCAATATCACTTTCGTCCCTGTCTGATGCGTCAGAAATACCATCATCACTGTCAACTTCAGCTCCATCCCTATCTGCCACAACACTGTTTGAGCAGGCATTGCACCTGCAAAGACTAGTGCATTGCAAATTTGCTCTACGACATGAGCACCTGTTCGTGGTACATCCTTTTTTGCAGGCACACTGCACATTTTCTAATATTCCATCTGGAGCAGGTGGCAAATCCATCCAGTCTATGGACACCTTTCCCTCCTCGTCAACTATCCAGCCATGTTCAGCAAGGCCTGGGCAATTCATTATAGGGTTTAAGGATTTCCGCAAAATTGCGGCCTGAAACATTACTCGGCTGATGTGTTTGTTCAGTGAATCTTTAGTGCAAGGCATATCGCTCCCACAATACTTCCCAAGCCGGAAAATGTTATAACGGGCCATATCAACATCATCTGCTTCCTTTTGTTTGTATAAAATGCAGACGAATTTTTCAATCTCCTTTTCCAGCACAGTATTCACAATGAAAGATGACCCAATATTCTTGAAAGTATCGAAGAACTGTGGGTTGTCATCCAAAACCTTCAAGGGTTTAATTTTACCCTTTGAGTGAAAGGCGCTTGTGCTATCACAACCTAAAATTGAAGAGAAACAGTGATTATGATGAAAAAGTCTTACTAACCCTAACCCTAACCCTAGGTTTGAAAGAATAATAGTGGATTCTCTACCACTTTTAATCAGAAAATAATACTCGTAGAAGCATATTTTCCCATGCCGAACGCGAGACTAGGTCAAAATCGTGACATGAAAACGGTTTGCAAATCCAAAAATGCTATATATTCACCATGTCTAAAAATATAACGTCATAGTATCAATCTGATAAACAAAAATACCTGTAAATGCGTGAAATCCAATTAATGCATCGCAAAGCTGAGCTCCTAACTGACGATAAATATTGTCGACATCAAGCACTCTTCGTTGGTTGCCTGATCCTGTGTCGAAGTACAACGATGCGCCAATCGTGCTTTTGTGGCCCAACATCAGGATGAATACGTCTGTATCAGGACTTCGCACTGTTACAGCTCCATGAGAAGTCGATGCATTCTTTGCATGAAGGAGAAGACGAGTATCAGCTTCTTCATGATCCGAGCTCAATTCCGGAACCTCTTCGATCCTCGTTTCATTTCCTTCGTCCACGTAAAATCGATGGCACCTCTGTCCATGGGTAACATACAGCAAAAGATTACGCAGTTCCTCCTGTAATTGCATCGTGCACAAATGGTTGAAGACATACTCTATCAACGATTCCTTGTTTTGACCCAGACTAAGAAACTTCTTGAATTGGCGTGACACTTTCTGAATGGATCCACCTATTCTTATCTGTGTGACACCAGATGCTGCTCTCTTGCTTCGCTCGAGATTCTTAATACTGACTGCTGGATACCTGTCGCTTACAAAATCAACTCTTGTGGCATGTGAAGCTCTTGCACAATTTACTATAATCTGTAAGATCTTCTCTGCAAGGTCTCCAAACGTTTGAGGGACATCTTTCATTGTTTGCAAGATCGCCATAGCATCGAGCATTAAAGCTCCTGCCCTCGGTGTTGTCTCAACCATTGGATCGTCTACACGGCTAACTAATTCGTGGAGAAGCTTACATTTTGGGCTTTTAACAAGGTCGCCATCAATCGTTGCAAAAGGAGAAGGGAACTTTCTCAAACTGTAAGACATGAGATTCTTCATGTCAATCTCCCTGGATTCGCCAATTGCCAACAAACGTGAAATAAACTTTGCATCGTTGCGGAGCTCGACGACTTTGCCATTCTTTGTGGATACCTCAGATCTGACTTTCTTCTTTGTAAAGGTCTTCAGATTTGCCCTCGGGATGGTGGCAAATATATCCGGCACATCAGCTTTAACTTTTTGATCCACGAACTCCTTGAACTTTTCTTCACCAATTTGCTTTGCGGCTAGCATATCCTTCGTTACACAAGGCTGCGCAACTTCGCCGCTTGCGATGTTTACGAGGTGTTTCAAGTCGGGATCAAATGGGTTGGTCATCATTGTAATCGTTTCCATCACCGCAGACACTTCGGAATTGTGGAACTTTGTCTGTGATACGTCAAGGTCTTTGCGTGTTCTACAAAGTAATGTAAACTATAAGAGCAAAAAAGTAAATAGCAATATACAAGATGTCAATTCAAACTGAAGTGCTTGCAAACTCTAACCCAAAGGCGGGCATGTCACACTGAAACATTTGAAACACTGGTCTTTTCCACTTAAATTTGACGGACAATGGAAGAACCAGCTTGCAGGTAAACTTCAGGCTTTTGATTGATACTTGATTTTTGTGACAAACGGTTGGAATAGGAAGCTTGATTTTCAAATTTCACCTTAGTCCCAAAAACTGATTGTTTTGAGCAGGAAAGTCGTACCATGTGATAAAAGAACCGGTTATTTTTTCCATTTTTTAAAACCTCAAATTAGATGTCATGTGAGATTTGTGAGTCATGAAAGCAAAGCCATTCAAAAAATAATTTTCATTTGCGGACATGATCAAATTTTCAAATCAAATTTGAGACTGACTTTGTTTTCATATCGTTTAATTTGTTCATTGATCCTCGTCATTTTTCTTCTCAACAGTCCTTGTTACAAGTTTATTGCTTCAAGATTATGAGTGCAGTGATCTTACTGTTGGAAGTATTAAGATACATAAGAAAATTAGAATAAGCAACGAAGCTCTTACCTGTCGTTCCTCGAAAGCCCAGCAAGAGTAGAGCACTGTCTTGCAATAGAACCTCTTTCTGACTGTGCAAGAATCCATCGCTGAACTGCAGATCTGTTGAGAGTAAATCCAGTCAGACCACCTTTTGTTTTTGAATCACGGTTGAAAGTTTGTTCCATAACTTGGTCACAGGCTGTAGAAGAAAATCCATAACGTGCTTGTCGCTGGCAAGTCCAGTTTTCTTTGATTCCAGGGAGTGCACCTGGAATATGAAATCAAACACAGTATTAAATAATTTGCCATGTTCATTTGCCCCTTATTGTTTGTTATATTTATTCATTCATATGATAAAATATTTGGAATCTGATTACAAAAGAGACAGACGATCCATGTCTTTTGCAACATAGAATTGCTATGTTATAAATTGCTGTTGATTGAAGAAGACACTCTTGATGGAAAATTTTGTTCAAATGCAAATTTCCCTAGACACAATGCTTCAGATGAAAAAAAAGAATACAATGAAATGAATAAATGGCAAATTTAAAGATACAGTAAATACACAAGACTTGATAACTGCAAGAATATAAAATCGTTCCTAAGATTGCCACGAATTGAAAGTTGTACATGGGGAATGGAGAAGTAAATCCCGAAGGAGTAACTCTCCATTTTGACAACGATTGCAACAGTTTTAAAGCAGTTTCTTGCTTTCAAGTTGCAAAGCCATTACATACCTGGATGAGTGGTATCCATAGAGATCATTTCGAGCTAATAGATCGAACCGTATCTAGCATAATTGACACGATCTGTAACGAAAAACCAAGGAAGCATAGATCTCGCTGCCGATAAGTGTAATTCCCAATCGTTTTCCCTCGTTGCTCGAATGAATAAAAGAAGAGTTTGCACCATCTCCATATAAAGCATCCACATTGCCATTGTGCTGTTCGTAGCCGACTTCTCATTTATATAAAGATTGAACTCATTCTGGATGGATTCGAGTTGTGGGGACAAGACATAATCTTCGAATTGTTCGTCTGGATAAACAATGGCCATACAATCTGCAAAATAAACCTATATTATTTTATGAATTCAAAAATATTTGAACTATACCATCAACAAAATGAACAAAAAATAAAACCTCGATGTGTGAAACTTCGATTTGAAAGAGATATTTTTGGAATTGTTTCGCTCTTTGCAAACGGAAGCTTTTTAGCCTTGCTCAAACCCTTTAAGTACACAAAAAATTAAACAAGATGTTACACACTGAGTGCATTCAAAAGTATTTCATTTTTAAGATTGTATGTAGCTAAAATTTTATCGTTTTATTCTCATGAAAGAAATCATAAATATGTGACGATGGGAGAGGAAGTGTCTGTGCCACATACGTTGCAGTATACAACATACTATCAAACATCTTCTAACCAAATTGCAGAATTTGAATCAGTATTATAAAAGGACAAATAAAATCTTTGGAAAAATATATTTACCAATAAATATTGATATTTGTTCTTGTGATTCCGGAGGTAGTGACTGCATATACATATCAAATAAAAGATGTGTGAAAGCTTCATGCAATACTTTGTGTGCTCGGACACTGCGATTATAGTGTTTGCCATTCAACACGCCATTGATGGATCCTTCTGCTACAAGCTCAGATTCGACAAGCAAGTCCTGAAAAAAATAAATTTTATCAGTACAGCCTGCAATCAAACTTCCAATAAGGATTAAAACAGTTTACAGTTAAATCAGCCAGTTTTCCAAATGTCTCCAAATTTTATTTGGCGCTGGAAGGAAACAATATCAAATAGAACTGTAGTATACAAACCCTACAAAACTAATAAAAATGCTTCAAATTTGATTAGTTTCAAACATAAGACAATGACAATCTACTGCTTATCTTTAACTATCTATGATGCTGCTTTAGCTATCAGATAATTTAGAAATGAATGCAAAGAAAAACACAGACCAGATATGTAGAAAGAAATAAAAAAGACTAAACACATGAAGGAATGTCCACTGCAAATCACACATACTTAACTCATTGATCCCTGAAGCCCCAATGCAACAACAAATACAATGTCATGTAAAGTGAAAGGAAGGAAAACATGTATAGAGTTGTTGGATATGCAAAAACCTTTTTAGCTGTTTTAAATTGTATAGAGTTTTAGTTGTAGCTCTAAATATCTACTATATTTACCCTCAATCCAGCATCTTTGAATAGCTTTGCAATCGCACCACAGAATGACATGGCCATGTGAAATTCACCAAGACGGACTATAAACCTGTTGAGATAGGCGGTTTCCTTCCAGCGGACTTGTTGAATCTTTGAATAAACAGCTTCATCAAATACAAGGCAGACATGTGAGAGACATAGCTTGTTTGCAATTTGTGTGCTGCGTTGCAATATAGCATTAATTTTCGACATTTCAGTTGGAGAAGCATTGATAATAGGCAGGTATCCAATTTTCGACAACACTGGAATTTCTTTTTCTTGAAGTAAAGTGTTAAAGCCTGTCCAATTCGGCAGAAGGCTTTCATCTTGCAATGATCTGCAGAGAACAAATGACAGATCGAGCCTTTTTGCTGCATCCTGTGTTGGCACATGAATTGATTCATCAATTGAAACTCCATTGAGTGCTTCCTTGAGGTCAACAGTGACTTTATTTCTAAGAACATAAGGTTCAATTTCTTCTGGAGCTAGCTTCAACGATGAAGATCTCTTCAAATTTCTTCTAACTGGCTCGGTTTCTTCAGCTTCAGTACAATGTCGTTGAATAATAATTCCACCCGTGATATGTGTGGTGCCTTTTCCAGTTTTTGTTTCCTCACAAAAATCATCATTATCCCAAGCAAGTGTAGTAAATTGATTCTTGGAGAATCCTGGTGGTAAAGTACCTTGGCTTGAAATATTGACTTGAGCCAAAGCTGTTTCGTGACGAAGAACATATCTGTGGGACATGCAATGTCCAAAATTATTCACCAATTTCAGAACTGAAGAGGACCCTGTCAGTTGTCTCAGTGCCATGGCAAGTGATATGCTTTTAGGTGTTGCCTTCTTGCCATCTGATGCGATAAATAAAAGATCTTGTGCTAATGACATGAGCTTGGAATAATGAGCATCCTTAACATCAACATAGCTATCTAATTGGGGATCTTCAGAGAATCCACAGATCCAGGCAAGGACATTAAACAAAATAGGATCAACAACTTTTTTGACATTTTCATCAGTGATATCTGCTGCAAGAGGTGGCCATGGAATGTCCAATGCTGGTTTATCAATCTTATTTCTGAGGAGCATTGAAGCATTATATAAAACTTGGACCTCATTAAAAGATAGCTGATTACTTGATTCTGCATTTTGAACATTTTCTTCATTCCATTCCATTTCATTGTCACTGTCATTCTCATCATTGTCATCTTTGTCTTCACGATCATTGTAAAAATGATTGTTTGACATGTGATCATCCACTAAATCCTCAGAGCAAAGATTTTCAGTGTAAACAATTTCACTTTGGTTGCGAACTTTAGGGGTATGAAACACAAGCTGTGGATATAATCTCACAAGTCTCTCTTTCAGCCGCAATCTTCTAAAATTGCTCGCATCAACACCTTCAACCTCTTTCACAATTTTGAGGAATTTCAGATAAAGATGCTTCATGTATTTTATTTTCTCCTGCTCTATGAGAGGATCAATGACATCATGGCAAAAACATTTCAAAGCCAGCAGCAAAAAGCAATGACGATTCTGTACCAGTGGATTCTTTCTGTCTATACAGGAAGTTTGTATAGTTTTTGTAGCACTTCTGATGATATCGTACTTCTATTGCGACACAGTCCTTATTCCGGATCTGAAGTAAAATCTGCTCATCATTCTTGGCTGTTGCAGCTTCACGAAGCAATCCCGCGTTTTCTGTCTCACAAAGAGCCAGAGGCATCCTCTTGCGTTTTCCTGATTTCTGAAAGAAAAGATGTGATTAAACAGGACCCTTTCAATACACCAAAATGCCAAAACTCATTTGAATCTAATATTATACACTCATCATAAAATATTTCAATATTTCTTTGCTCATCTTTGCCAATTTTTTTAATGGCAAAACTGTAATCTCTGATGCATGGCTTCTCATAGATTTATGATGGATTGATTCTCAGGTTACTTAATCATATGATTTACAAACAAGCATCAAACTAATCAATATCCTATGTCAAAGTCAAATACATTATGTGATTGCACCTTTTGCCATGAAAATTTAATATTTGGAGGATATATTGTCTCCCCTCAATCTTGGAACCCTGCCAAGGAATTGTTTGTTTAGGCCTAAGTTTTTGCATAAAATTTTAGTGCCCTGCAAAGATTATGCAGACTTCAGATAATCACAGCTAAAAAATTAAGTAATCACGTAAATCTAACCCTACTCACCATCACAAACTGATCAGTGTCTTTGCAACAAATTATGCATTGTACCGGGAGCACATGTTCATTTCTTGCCACAGGTACAGCAGCTTCATTTCGCATCTGTAGTCTTGTTGACTTTCGGTTTTGGGCTTCATCAGAAGTCAATGCTGCTGCTGCTGATTTTGCATTCAACTTGAATTTTTCTTCGGCTTTCAGGATTTTATTTTCGTCGCAAATTCGCTTGTAACATTTTTTGTGAACATGGCATGTCAACTGACAACATCCCTCGTCTGCCAAAACTTCGTAACTCTTTCGGCACAAATCCGCTTTTTCACCGTCTAAAGCAGCCCATCTCTTACGGCATGATACTAATTTCCTTAGACGTGTTTCCGAAATTACTGTTAATGATTGTGAAACATCTTTGAAGTGAATAAAACACGACATTATTTCAAAATCTTTGCGTCTGCATCTCTTGGCATCCTGATCCACGTCGTCTGCCATCTTTGTTGTGCGCAATATCCAAGGCGGTTGCTAAGCAGGTGGCCTGAGAACAATGGGTTCCATGCTGACACGCGAGAACGATCATAATAATGGCCGCCGCGTGCAAATGCAAAATTCCTGTGAATTCAAGGACGGTTTTCTCCTAGCTGTGCAAAGTTTTTAATGGGGGGTTTGCGGTAAGATGATAACAAGATATAAACACGCTTCTTCCTACAAAAATTTCTTAGTCTCGCGATATGTGCAGCGGAAGTGCAAGATAGCAGACGACAGGCGATGGCCTATAAGTTGCGATATCATCTATACCATTAACTGAAAATAAAAAGTTTTGAATACAAGGCTCTTTTGCAAGAACTGTTCAAACACATACTTTTTTGGGGACACCCGGTAGGTGCTAGAATGAAACCAAAATGACAGTGACAGCAAGAACGACAGATAATTTAGCTCAGTTCCAAATTGAACTCAATTGGCAGGAACCTTGATGTTTTATTCTTATGATTTCCGTTTCACATTGCTTGCTTGCTTATTTCTTTTAATCTGATAGAGATAATTTGTTGTACTGTTGTCCAAACCCATTACGGAGCGTGCTTGAAGTAAGCAATACATTCACAGATACTTTCATGCCATGACTGAGGCCACTGAGCAGCCCCGTGCATCTGATGGTAACCCACATGTTTGCCTTTGTGTTTAACCCGCAGATTACTTGACCTGCTGGCCTGAAGAATAAAGTTGTTGTAGTATTGACCAGCTATCTGCAACAGTGTTTTTGTTTTGCCATATTTTTTATCTTTTCCGATGATATCTCTCTCTGCAATGGATAACACTGTCTTATTTGAAATGTAAATTGTAAATTGCTATGTAAATTGTAACAATGCAGATGGAAGAGTTTGATGTTCTAAGGAGAAGCTGGCATGATCCATTTCAAGCTACAATTTCACTTAAAATCAATAAATCTGCAACTGGAGGATGCAGAGATGCATAGATAGAAACTGCTGTGAAAGGTTGGCATGACAATTTGGTGGTGAAACGACACAGGGTAGACTAGATGGAGGCTGTCAACAGACTGTTTGCTTCTGTTGAGAGTCACACAAGAAAAACTTCAGCTCAGACTTCAGCTCTGTCAAATTTGTCTTGTTGCATGAAATTTGAATTCAGTGATGCAGGAGTTACACCAACTCGTGTTGCAGCAGACACCAGTACTTGCTTGCTTGCCCACTTGTCCCAGGTGTCNCTGATGGTGACCCACATGTTTGCCTTTGTTTTTAACCCGCAGATTACTTGACCTGCTGGCCTGAAGAATAAAGTTGTTGTGGTATTGACCAGCTATCTGCAACAGTGTTTTTGGTTTTGCCATATTTTTTATCTTTTCCGATGATATCTCTCTCTGCAATGGATAACACTGTCTTATTTGAAATGTAAATTGTAAATTGCTATGTAAATTGTAACAATGCAGATGGAAGAGTTTGATGTTCTAAGGAGAAGCTGGCATGATCCATTTCAAGCTACAATTTCACTTAAAATTAATAAATCTGTAACTGGAGGATGCAGAGATGCATAGATAGAAACTGCTGTGAAAGGTTGGCATGACAATTTGGTGGTGAAACGACACAGGGTAGACTAGATGGAGGCTGTCAACAGACTGTTTGCTTCTGTTGAGAGTCACACAAGAAAAACTTCAGCTCAGACTTCAGCTCTGTCAAATTTGTCTTGTTGCATGAAATTTGAATTCAGTGATGCAGGAGTTACACCAACTCGTGTTGCAGCAGACACCAGTACTTGCTTGCTTGCCCACTTGTCCCAGGTGTCAGCTAATATAATCATAATGCCTTGTGAATTCTTTTTTTAATGCAGGCACACATATGCCTTATGCTTAAAGCTTTCCATTCGGACAATTTAAGCATTCTGACATTACTAGAAGAATTTTGCCACAAAGAAGAACAACAATTTAGGCCAATCTGAACCGGACACTGCTGATTTTCCCGCCAGAACGGCAGTAAGAACAATTATAACACTTGCAGGGGGTAAACAAAAATAAAAACGAAAAATTGGCAACAAGATGGCTCCTTTAAAGGAACGCTTGTGATATTTCTGTCACTTTTACTTTCCTCCCAGGTGCCTAGCATTTTAGGTTGGGTTGTTGGATCATCGAAACTGTATTCTTACAAAAAATTGATTTTCATCTTACCTTTTCAAGTATTTGGGGAGGGATGGGGGAGTTGGCGAGGATGAGATGGTATTAGATGTTCATCTTGGTGTGTGTGCTTGTGGGACGGGAGATGGAACATATATTGGCGGTGGGTAATGGAATTGATATGGGGATGGTGGTGCAGTAAGTGATGGTGGAACAGGAGCGGTATGGTATGCAGGTAATGATGGGGACGGTGGTAGTGATCCTTGAATGATATGTGAGGGAAGTGTTGGCTGACGTGGTGTTAATGGTTGCGGATAAGTCGATGGTGCACGTTGGAGGAGTAGTGTGGCTGAGTTGAGTGGTGGAGGATGTGGTGCTTGAAATGGATGGTGGTAGTAATGGTGCTGTGGGTGGGTTGGTGGTGCTTGTTGTTGGCCATGTAAGTGTGCGTGTTGTGGTGCTTCTGGTTGGTGTGGTGGTTTAGCAGCAGGAGGTGGATAGCGTGCAATGTAATGTAATTGGCGTGGTTCATAACGTGGTTCTGGAGGTTGTGATGGGTGTTGTGCTGCTGGTGCTTCAACGTATCCTTGACGAAGTGCTGCTGCTGGTGCTTGTAGCTGTGCTGGAGGTGCTGGTGGTGCGGCAGGGACTCCTGTCAGTGCAGCAACGAGCTGCTGGACGGAATTGTCGGGATTGTTTGTTGCCGCTCCACTGGTTCAAAATTAGAAAGTGAACGGCATTCCTGCCATGGATTCTGAGAACGGGATATGCATTGGACCAAGGTAAATACATTCTTATGTTTATCATGCTCAGAACAAACCTTTGTGTACGAGTTAGGACGGGTGAGCAGCAAGTTGGCTGCGACTACCACTGCTGGCTCTGCGCCATGGTCGTCATTAGGCCCATGCTAAATTTTAGAAAACAGAAGCTCCCAGCAATTTCAAAAGAAGCATGGGAATTTTGAATTTAGATTTTGTACATTAAATCACATGTGTAGACAACTCAAATCTCATTCGGTTTTACATCCTTGTAGTTTACACGAAAGATTGGTCAAGGAATTAGTCAGAATCGAACCTACATCTGCCATTCTCGTCGAAGCAGGGTATAGTTTTTTACGTGGGTGCCCTCAGAGGAAAGTCGATCGTACAACCTTTAGCCTTGCACATTTTTGGTGAATTGGTGCAAAAATTATTTGAAGAATACAAAGTGAGGAAAAAGAGAAAGACTTTTGGAAAGGGTGGTGATCGTAAATGTAAGTAAGATTGAAAACTACCATGGGGGTTGTTATTCAGGTCAGGTGTGCTCAGGCTGGGGTACAGCCTATCAACCCAAAAAAATATATTTTCTAGCATGAAAATCCACGAAAATAGACCCCAAACAATTATTTTCCCAACCTTACATACCTAAAAGTTATGAATTCAGTATCTCAAATCTGCAGACAACTGATTAGATTTCTCTTAATTTATTTGGACATTTTTTAATTTTAGTAATGTTATTTGATTCTAATTTTGTTTGTAAATTATATTTTTCCCAATTGTTTTACCTTTTCTCATATTTGAGACCCAAAAAGGTTTTGTCCAGAATTCCAGGAACTCAAAAAATAACTGTACAAATCATTGACCCAAATAATGTGTTCATTGTTCAAACAAAAAAATCCCCTAAAAATAAATTTTAGACCCAAAAAGTAACCTGAGCAACCATACCCTGAATATACCAGAGTACCCCCCCCCCTGGGGTAAACTCCAATACAAAAAACAGTTTTCAGTTTTGCTCTCAAAAGTAATGATACAGTACCATGATACAGTCGATTTAGCCATTGGATTAGAGGTTACTAAACATTTTATCTTAACTTGCTGTGCAAAAGTTTCCCTTCTGCATTGTGGTTGTAATAGAGGCGTGGAGTTCATTGGTAAAACTATTTGGCAGCAGCTTGTTATACCCAGTTGTCAGGTAAAAGCTCTGAAATGGAGACTTAGCTTCAAATTGTTAATTGTTATGACCTAGAAAACTATATCGAGTCTTACCAATTATAAATTACATCACAAAAAACTTTGTGACAGTTTAAATTAACTCTGTATCATGTACGCTTATATTGATGATCATGAGATGCAAATCTATGAATAGGTTTCATCATCCCTGAATCCAAGAAATTATGACAAGCCTGCGAACTGCATCAGTTAGTGTTATCTTTGGTTAAAAGTTGGCTTCATTTCACAGGCTGTTACATTGGCAGTGCCTGTAAAACTGAAGATAGCAATAGATATGTGGCAAGAAAAGAGCCATTGCAAGACATAACCAAAGAGGCAAAAAATACGGCAGGTGTAATCTGCATAATGCAGGTAGCATAAAGCAGGTTGTAGGTTATCATTTATGGCCATGGGCTGTATAGCCGCAACAACGGACCGTCTCCTAGATGAAGCTAAAATGTCGGTCTCACAGAGGTTGTCATGAGTTGGCATTTGAGAAAAATTGGTCCTTTTATGAAATATTGCTATAGGAGATATTGCAAATCTATTTCACGAAATAACGACCCCATTTTTATATAATTAGCCAAATAAGGCTTCAAGTACAAATATGGGGGGGGGGCTCTTGAAGCCTTTCTAATGTTTAGACATTATTCACAGGTACTTTCCGAATAATATGATACAGGAAGCAAAATAAAGAAAAACATGCTGGAGTTTCTGAATTTTCTGGTAATCTGAGTCGGAGTTTCTTATAATTGGTTCCTTATAAACAAATTTGTGTAGTTTCCCAAAAAATATTTTGCAGACAATCATGATTGCAGCTTGGTCACTATTCTTTCTAAAAGGCTAAATAATACGTATAAATATCATGCACGTCCAGCTCATCAAAATTTCCTCCAAATCATTACCAAATCGTGTCCACATGGATTGCAAATAGTGAAAGCAAGTCTGCAATGGTAAATAGGCTCCTCTTTTAACCCTATTCGTACTGGGGGGGGGCCTTTTTGGCCCCCCACCGGTTTTTGCTGTGTTACGCTAAAACGACAAGAGATATAACCACCAGTTTTGGTGAATTTTACTCAAATTTCATAGGCAATTCAATTCTTACCATTTCATTGTTCTACCTCTGATCATGTGACCACAGTAATACCATATTTGGAGAGTAGTCAACAACAAAAAAGCTTAAAATGTCCGTAGTTTTCGTGTCATTTGCCTGATCGATCTCAAACATGCACCATTTGATTGCATTTGATGAGTACTTTCATTTGATATATAAATTTTTCATATTTGCTTATGTCAGCAAAATTTAATATCTATTTGTTTTTTTTGTCTAATTCATAATTTGTTTTAGTCTAATTTGCTTTATCTTATTAATTTGATTCACTTTGAGTCTATATTTGCCAGATAAAAGGACAGGACTGGCAAAAACCTGCGATGAAAGTCAATGCATGCAATAAAAGGCTAATTTAAGACTAATTGTGCTA
>REGL01000196.1:249916-278854 GCA_004194395.1 Aurelia aurita complex sp. Pacific | reverse complement strand
TATTCGATGTATTTCCCACGATCGCTTTGTAGAGTAGGGCACATAAACAAACGATCAGCTGAATTTGACCCCTTACTTCAAATGTAATAAGTCCAAAACTTGGGAGAAAATTTTGAAAAATCAATGAAAACTGGCCGATCGCCTTGGGCTGATTCTGAAGTGGATAAATCGAGAAACTGAAAACAAACTTTTGGAGGACCTTATTTCAACCCTTTTTAAGGTATTTAATCATTAATCTGGAGTTAGCAAGTGCATTTAGTAGGAAAACGAGCACGATCAATTTGGGAGGAAAAAGGGCCTAAGTAGAAATTTTCGGGATTTTCCCCACAGCTTTGAAAAAGGAAAGGCTCGTTATTCTGCGAATTTTAGAGATAAATTCGAGATTAAAAGTGTTTTAGTGAAAGAAAACGGTTTCCCGTCGATTTTTGACATGCCGAGGCCGTTTACCCCTCGCAAACCGGAGTTACGGCCCAAAATGGGGTAGGCCAAAATTTTTCCCAATTTTCGTGGCCCCTGCGTTTCGCCCCTGGGGGCAATATTGAACCCCAAATTCGTGATAAGACTCGCAAACGAGTCATCTCTTGTACATTTTTTTCTGTTTTAAAATTGGTTGAGTAACCATCGACCATCGGCTCTAAATGCAGCTTCGGGTCAGAAAATCGGGCCGGGTCGGCTTGCCGATTATACTGTAAGTGACTGTAATGGAGAGGACTCCCCAGATTTCCGACTGTTACTAGGGCTGTCGGAATTGGCCGCGCTCGCGCCAATCCCTTTTTCTTAATTGGCAAATGGTCTATTTGGCAATTACAAGTATGTCCTAGAATTTACCTGTCTAAGATCGGCTACTCCGTTCTGGAATTATGAGGGATTTTCTCAAGAAAGCCCCTTCAAGCAAGCCGCTTCAAGCTTTAAGAAACCTTCAAAACAGGCCAAAAATCACGACCGAATTTCTTCCTTACGGCAATGACTTTAAGATGCCTCTAGCATTTTGTTCTTTCCTTGCACATGTTATCCCTTTGGAAAGATCAAATGTAATCCCTTTGGGAGGATCAAGTGTTATCCCTTTGGGAGGATCAAGATGTGATCCCTGTGGGAGGATCAAGATTTGATCCCTGTGGAAACATAGCAACACCATTCCGTGCGATTTCATCCTCCAAAAAGGATAACACCTGTGAAAACATGTCGAAGTCATTGTTGTAAGGCAGATATATTAGGAAAATTTGGTCGTGATTTTAGGTCTATTTTAAAGTTTCCTTTAACTTGAATAGGCTTTCTTGAGAAAATTCCTCATAACTCTAGATTGAAACAGCCGATTTCAATCAGGTAAATTTTGAAATATATTTGAACTTTTCCATTACTGAATAATGTACTCACCAATATTATTGTCTTCATATTAGGGGAGCAGTGACCTTTCAAATGGGGATTGTTTTTTTTTTACTCACCTGGTTTTACTGCTGTATAGCTCAGCTGATAGAATGCGTTATCTTTCTATAGGGACAGGCGATATGTGGGGCTACGATATTCATTTAGACGGAAGCCATTGCATACAAATCATTGGCAACGTGAGTATATATGCAGTATTTAAAGTTTTGTTGTATTACTCTCGAGTCCAACTGGACCTTCGCCTCTACCGTTAAAGCTGTGCTCACCAAGAAGAACGGATAATGTTACAATAGGATTCCCTTCTTTTATTTGACACCCAAGTACAAAGCGATGTGTTATCGCAGACAATGNGCTCAGCTGATAGAATGCGTTATCTTTCTATAGGGACAGGCGATATGTGGGGCTACGATATTCATTTAGACGGAAGCCATTGCATACAAATCATTGGCAACGTGAGTATATATGCAGTATTTAAAGTTTTGTTGTATTACTCTCGAGTCCAACTGGACCTTCGCCTCTACCGTTAAAGCTGTGCTCACCAAGAAGAACGGATAATGTTACAATAGGATTCCCTTCTTTTAGTTGACACCCAAGTACAAAGCGATTAGTGATCGCAGACAATGGAAATTCTATGCCTGGTTGGTCAAGTCATAAACAAAACAACGCAAAGCCAAAAAGTTGAGAAACCCAGGTAGCTAGCTAGCTCGTTTTGCATTCCAAAAATAATTTTAAGAGCAGACAATAGCATAGATCTAAAGAAGAAGGATATATATAAACTTCCGGCTCCGACATTTTATTTGTTTGGTTCAGGAATGGATTGATAGGCGATTCAATTCTCCTATGTTTTGGGTGCCATTAAATGACTTACTGGTCAGCTTCTATATCTACTAGATGTGAGGGATTTTCAGGAAAACAGAAGAATTTCCGCTGCGAGTGTACGACACTTCTAAGGAGTGATATTCCCGTTGATTTGATCAAGAGTTTTGGGTCCTTTATCAAGAATTTTGCAACCAATAAATTGCCGTCATGTTTTCGGTGCTCATAAAACCGCAGAAAATCGCAAAAATTCTTCTGTTTTTCGGCTTTAAAGTAGAATTAAATTCTGGTCAATCCATTCAGTACTCTTGTATTCCATCAATCCCATTTGTATACTCACCTTGTATATTTGATAATGATTTATGTTTTCCTTACTAGGTGCTTAATCCTCAGAATTTCACCTACCCTGGACTTGATTTTCAAAAGCACAAATATCACGTCACAATTTCGAGCCTTCCAAGAAAAGATGAAAAATTCCACAATTCGTGGGATGAATATGTCACACCACCAGGTAGCAATTTTATTCTAAAGATTGAAATTTGAAACGTGTGAAATCATATTTTGTAAAAAGCTTTTTGAAACTATGTTATTCTAAAGATTGAAATTTTGTCTCGTTCAATTCCTACCCTGACCATCCCCCCCGGGACACCCCCGGGGATTTGCACGAAAAATATTCCCGGTCCCCCGGGCATTTGACCACCGATTTTTCCCCGGCCCCCGGGCATTTGAGCAAGGAATTTTTGTTGACCCCCGGGCTGCCCGGGGAAGGATGGTCAGGGTAGGAATTGAACGAGACATTTGAAACATGTGAAATCATATTTTGTAAAAAGCTTTTTGAAACTACGTTTTCATTAATAATGATAACAATGCACTTATAGAGCACTAAAATCTATATACATATATTCTAAAGCGCTGAACAACTTAATGTTAAAACCTTAAAATGCTTGTGCAACCAATTAATTTTGTTGTTAAAAGTGAAGACCATATCGTCCACATCAATATTTAAAAAACCAAATTCAAATATCTTATTCCGAAATATTTTTGTAAGCGTTCAAAGTTGCGTCATTCTGTCATTTGCGTGCGAAGTTTCTCTCTTGTGACGTCATAAGTAGTAGGCACCATTTACGAAACGCACAGTGAACATTGAATATTCAGCATGATAAGTGGCATGCCGAAGAAATATGACGATGGGAAACGTTGTATCGCGGGTGGATTAAACGGGGAGAGCTGTGGAAACAGCCAACAGACTCCGGATGGATCAATTCATCATTTTCCTGACCGAGAAAAAGAGCCACAGAGATACATACAGTGCAGTGGATACGCTTCGTTCGGTGGCATAGGCCTAACTGGGTTCCTGGAAATAGACAAGCGACCCTATGCGGCTTGATTTTTTTTTTTTTATTAATTCATATTTTTACACGATATCCCATCAGTACAAAATTAAACTACAAAAGTTACAAGTTTGTTTTAAATGAAAAATGAAAAACAAAATTCAAAATTTGGTATTAGCTAGGATTGGATCCAGGCTGAGATCTGATCTTCCTGGGAGTCGTGTTTTAGTTAGGGTTTACTGAGCTCTTTAAATGCGTTTTCAATTTTCTTTTAAACTGATAGAGCGAGGGGATTTCCCTTATTTCGATTGGTATTTCATTCCAAGCTTTAAGCCCGGAAAGGTGGAAACTTTTTTTTGTACACTCAAGTTTAAACTTTGGGATGTCGAGATTTCTATTGTTTCTTGTGTTATACCTAGAAATTTCATTCCTCTGAATATACTTGTTCCAGAGGCTCTCAGGGCACTGCTTACAGATGCAGTCAACTAAGTCAGTTTCTTGGTGTCATGCTTTCAAATTTAATGACTGACATTGCATGTAGAAATAATGAACTTATAAGGGACTTATAACTTATATATGAAAAGCTAGGTTCAGTTTCCATTGCTAGAAGGATCCATTCTTACTGCCAAAGGGACCAACTATACCTGTATACTAGGTGAATGAAGGGAGGTCAAACATACACCAGCCTGAAACATTTTGTAATCAAACTGCGACAAGCAACGGCGCAACGGCAGTAGCTTTATACTTTGAATTCATTGTTTAGAAAGTACTGGAAATGCAGTTTTTCTCGTGTTTAAAGTTTGTTACTCTCACTCTGACACATTTGATTAAATTTGACAAATTTGTAGGGTCCATGATGATGGATTGCAGAGTGTTAGAAACCACTTAGGCCCATCAAACTCAATTGGATCAATAACGATCAACGTATTTACGTTGCAATGCAAGGAATATAATAATAAGATTGCAGATCACGAACACTATAAATCAGAATAAAAAGCAAACTATTCTTGCCAACTATCAACGTTAACTCCTCGCTCAAACCTCGCTTCAGTCATTGCAAGAGAAATGCCGTCTTTGTCTTTGTCAAAACGATGGGCCGGTGCTTGACCATGAACAGCAAAAGGCCTTCCTCGACAAGGGGCGTTTGTCCCAAGATTTACGACACCATAATCCTCCTTACTCTCATTATCTTCGTTTAAAATTGACCCAACATCACTGAAGCTCACTTCCTATTCATAAGACGACATTTTTACTGAAACGCAATGCAATTGTTCGCGATCTTTACGTGTGGGCTAAATGACTTCAGAGAGTGCAGTTCAGTTGGCTACTACTTATGACGTCATTAACAAGTGCAACATTTCGCAACAGGTACTTGTTTTTACGGGCGGATTTTTTACACTTCCTGGTGGCAGAAATTTGCGAAAGTGTTACCAAAATGATCAGGAAAGAAAAAAATTTTCTAAAATTGGTGTTACCTCATTTTTGATAATGTGGTTGCATAAGCACTTTAATTTACAGAAAGTAAAGCTAGAAATGTCATTCACATGTTAAAATAATTGTAAAATAAATACATTTTTAATCTTGTTTTGTTAATCTCATTTCAATAGTTTTCTATGATTCTTAATTTTGTTTTGATATTATCTTGAGCAAAACGACTCGTACATTTCGCCTGTCGACAGGGAATTTTCCACACACACCCTCTTTATTCCAGACCCCCTCCCCCCGTTAATAAGGATTCAGTAAATTTTCTTCTCACACCTACCGGGTGTCCCAAAATGATGTATTATCGTTTAATTGCTTATATGTCCATAACCAATGAACCGATTTTCAAAAACTGGTAAGACCACAACCAATATCTTAAAATACAATTTAGCCCTTAGGCAATCAAATAAAACAAAGTGTTTGATTATCGGTCCATTGGTTATAGACATGTAAGCAATCAAACAATAATACATCATTTTCGGACACCCGGTAGATTCAGGAAATTTTGGAGTTAATTCGTTTTTTCTTTCCTGTAGATATATGCACTACATATAAGAAATATGGAATACAACAGTTGCCCTTTGAATGCCGTAAGTTGATTTTACGAATTTCAGCATGGAATTGATCATTATTTCCCGGGTGGGTAAAAAAGAACGCACACTGTTTTAAGTGCGACTGTTTCGTATGTATCAAGGCAAATTATCCACTTCTTGAATAGCCGACTTGTTCCATTGTTTTCAGAATTTTTCCACACTGAAATTGATCAATCCGTTTCGATTTATAGGGATTTTCTCGACAAGGACCCTCCAATAAGCCTTAAAAACAGCCTGAATCACGAGCAAATTTCCCAACAACGTTTCTACCTTACAGAGATTACTTAACGTGTCATTCTCGCGGGGTAATGAATAGGTCATCCATATTGCAATACTTCAAAAACCAGATGGCAAAAAAACATTTTTAGCTGTAAAGTTGTATTGCATCACGTGAAAGGTCATTTCCTCCTGCTGTCGAATGTATGATCTGATTTTTGGTCAGTAGTACCGGATATGCCAAAAAAAACTATGCTTTTGACTGGCTGCGATAAATCGTACACTTGATCAATTTTGAGCATTCATGACTCAATATTTAGTGAAAATCAAGAATTAGATTCCAGGATTGTTTCTAAAAAATTTGTAATCTTCTGTTTCTTGGGCTATCAGCGAGTGTCTTAAACTTTTCAGCCTCGAAAACACTGAAAACGATCAGAAAAGGTCAATAATAAAGGTTAAAAACGCGACTTGAATGCACAAACAGAAAAACAGTTGCGCGGTGATGTGGGGATTTAGAAATTGACTGGTTATAATCGGCTGTACGAACGTAATTAAACCCCCAAATTGTCACGAAAAAAGTTTTCTCTTTGTCCATTCATGTCGAGTCGAGTCTGTAGAAAATGTGTATCTTTTGAAACAGAATCGGTGGAAAATCTGAGGGTATTGCAGCCGTGCGTGTCTGGTGTGAATGAAAGTGTATTGGTGGCATTTGATCAACCACAATGGATGGATTATCTTGACATTGAGCTTAAGATTCTCAAGGTCGGATGTAATCAAAAGCTTCACCAAAAGATACTGAAAAAGGTATGTATGTTCTCACTGGGATCTTCACGTTCTCTCCACCAAAGTGATAGTTGATTGGATTGAAGATGGCCTAAATACACGAACTGTTGACCTTCCACGGCTAGAAATAGGGAAATATTGATAAAGATGGCAATTAACACAGTTTAACTACAAAGAATACTGATTTACCTGTGAAAGGAAGTTTTAATGAAGCAAATGCCCACATTTTTTCGTAAATCCATCAGTTGCAAAGTTTTTCGTTGGAAGAGTGAGGTGCATGCTGCGATTTCCCAGTGTGTTCGTGCAGGGCGACTTTAAAAATCATCTTCCATATGTACTTCCAGAATTGGCCGCTCTCACCCTATCCCTTTTTCGTGTGGTCGAAAAGATCTGTTGCTGTGGCAACGAACAAACGATTTTCTCCCTGATGACATTCCTAAGCCTTGTTCATTTCGTTCCATTGATGTTCCAAACGCTATCCTGTTACAAATTCTTTTGTACTGTGACAAAAGTGGCCATTTGAAGAAATGAATTATATTCTAAAAGTTTTGCGAATGGAACATTTCATTTGATGATATGATTCTGTGGGATTGTGTTCATTATATGCCCACTTATCTTGTACGCAAAGATACGTATTGATTATAGATCAAAGATATAGCCTTGAATATCATGATTAGACGTTTCGGGCATTAATCCTCGTCAGTACTCTTCATCATTAATTTTGAAATTTTCCCTTCTTCATATCTTGTGCCTAATTCCCTTCTGGCACAAACTACGACTACAACTGTATCCAACTGAAAACATAGCCGTCAAAATCTTTTCCCCAGNACCTTTTACCCTTCAGGTAGAAATAACGAACACAACAACGCATTTGTTTGAAGGCTTGAAAGGAAACTGCACATATCATCTTACTGTAAGTATGAGTTTGTTTTTATCTTATTCGTGCCGGCCATTTGCAGCTGCCAGGATATTCTTTGGAAATTCTTGGATATTATTTTTTAAAAGGTGCGGGATAGTGGGTTGATGTGATTTCTGCTGTGTAGATGGATGGCGGCTGCTCTTTAGTCAGTATGTTATCCTGGTTGAGGTTGTGCATGGGGTGGGGGTGGTGGCTGTCCGTCTGCGCTGTGTGAAAGCCCTCTGTTCATTGCCTTGCACTGCACTCGTTTTCTTCTAACTTTCAAATTGTTTCTTTATGGCATCTAGTGCGAGACAGACATTAAAGGAAATAGACGTAGCTATATCGACAAGCTGCTATAAATAGGCTAAAAAGACGCCCACAAACCCATTGTTTCCTTTGCCACACAATGAAACCGCAGGCGTCAAAGTTGTTGAATACAATATATTATATTTTTAACTTGGCCCGGGCCAGCTTTTAACTATGTCGATTCCCTTTAACTTTTTCTTTGCACCTTTCTTTTAATGCCTTGTTGTTTTGAATTGTTTTCCATGAAGTGCTTTCCATGGTGGGAGCTCCGAAGACCTCGTGTCTATTGCCGCTATTCTCGTGTCTATTCACAAGAGATGCACTGGTTGAGTTTTTTCTTTCAATTGATGGGGAAAAGAGATTCTTCGAACACACGTCTGGCTTGGAGAATCTCTGGCTTCCTGTGACGCTAGACTCATTATCTGAAAAAACTACTTTTGGGAAATCTTTCTGATCGATCCCCTGATAGTGCATAAGGATTACATCAAAGACAAATGACGGATATATAGCATCAGTCTAAAAATACAACAAAAGAAGTCCACGTGTCTTCATTTGTCTAATTATTTTGATAATCTGTTGAGACCATCAAATACAATGGAATATGCAATAGGCTATATTTAGATTGCCCAGGCCCTTAACTTCAGTTGCCTTATCTCCGTCATTTGTCTTTATAATCCAAAGGTGTTGGGCGGTAAAATTTTGGATAACATTTTTCCAAACTTCTTTGTCCTAATTGCCTTTAAAATCGTCTCAAAGGTTTGTCTCCTAAATTTTTGCTCAAAATATTTTTAATCTAAGCATTCAATGCTGACCTTCGATTGGAGTTAGTTTAACTCTATGCAACTGCAATCCCCGATTTTCAAAAAGTTTGCCAAACATTTTTGTATGAAACCTTTTGGTCGATACTTTGTCATTCGAAACAATTGAGGTTGAATCAGAATTGTTTTATGTGCCAGACGTCGGCGGGCATTTTCGACTCAGCCAGTATATTATGTCATAACACAAAGCAGCAACCCCTCTCCTTATATGTGTTTATTTTTATTCGTTTTTTTTCTATATATAGCACAGTTGAATTGTAAATGCCAGCCATAGTGGAGACCAGATGACCCAGTGTCCTTCCCCGCTGTGGCTGGTACATAGAAATGTACCGGGTGTCCCAAAAAAAAGTACTCCTGTTTCAAAAATCACCAACAATTGATTATCAAACCATTGATAAAATTTTCTTTTTGAGTTGTTTTGTCAAAGACCTAAAAATATTCATAGATGATAAAATTTTTGCTTTTGATGCAACAAGGTAGAACAATTACACATTGAAAAACCTTATTTTGAGCTATAGTTTTTAAGCAAAATAGTCAATCTTGCCTATGAGTCAAAATTTTCAGATTTTTATCGTCATTGAGGTCTGCCATGATTTTGCGCATTTCTTTCTGTCATTTATGACCAAACTAGATGGTTTACATGCACAAAGAAATTGATCTGGCAATCATCAGTGCTTTTTTGCAGTATGGTTCAAAACCAGGTAGCCCTAAAAAGAGCTAAATTTGCTACTTTTTAAGCCAATTACAAGATCAGCTATACATTGAAAAATAATTTGGCCCTTGATATACTTGATGGTCGTGAAATCAATTTTTGGTGATTTTTCAAACGGGAGTACTTTTTTTTGGGACACCCGGTATGTATTTTGTAGTTTAAAAATGTTTTTTCAAATCAGTCGATAAAAAAAATCGAGGTTGATGTATGTAAGTTGATAGTGATCCAAAATAAAATTTCGAACAATATTATCCAGGCTAACATGTGGCGCAAAGTCGATGATAAATATGATGGTAGTCCAGCTTCGAAGATTGATTTTAAATGCAAAGAGCTCACCAAGACACGTAAGTAACGTACCGTTTGAGTCCGGAAAAAACGAAATTTGTACCGGGTGACCCAGAAAAAAGTGACCTAACGCAATCCGTTACAGAATATAAAGGAAGTGGTGGATTGAAATATTTCGAAGGTTGTTCCGTCGCTAAAAGACTAGCCTACATTATGAGTATTTTGGCAATTTTTTAGGCACAGTAAAGTTCCCGATTTAAGGATTTTGAGGAATAAGGCAGGCTTGAAATCCTCAAAAAGTTGTCAAAAACAGGGCATTTCAATCGGCCACTTACTTAATTTTCTGTAGCGGATTGCTTTTCTGGGTCACTCGGTACTTGTTGGTAGAAAAAATAAACGAGCTGGCAATAAAAAACTGGACATCAGAAAAGGCGACACAGGGCCGAGGAGAGGGGGGTCAGGGGGGGGGGTGAAAAACCTGGGGCCCATAGCCATAAGGGCCCATGAATAATAACTCAATTTTTGAAGATATGACTCAAATTCGGGTCTCTAGAGCAGGGCCAGTTTGATCAAAAAGGCCCATCAATAATTTCTCTGTTTGTCATAACATATAAGATATTGAGAATCAAGAAGATGCAGAGACAGCGATAGTTCTGTTCATTTTCTTATAAGCAGTTAAATACACCAACTTTGCCATCGAAATGTACCGGATGAGCCAGGAAAAGATTTCCCGCATTTGAAAATTCGTAGCACCAAAAGCATTTAATGAAGATAAAAGATTCAAATTCTTGTTAAAAGCAAAAGGATGAAACTAATTTTTTTTATTTTTCTGAAGATAGGTAAATTCGACTTTGCTACATGGTTTTGTCCCAAAATGCCTGGAAAAAGGGCCTGGAAACGTTTGATCAAATCGTAAAAAAACTCGTAGCACGGAACAATAAGCAAGGGCATTTCACCTCTCTCAGGGGTGATAAGAAATAGATTTTCAAGCGAATATTGAAGATTTTCAATCCCATGGCAATAGATGTGCAGATGATATCTCCCAACTGTGAGAAATTGTATTTTCTTTATCGTTCTGTGCGAGGAATTTCTTATGACTTGATCACTGTAAGTGTTTTAGGTCCTCTTTCAGGCAGTTCGCAACTAAGAGATTTTCGTAAAGTCGAATTTACCTATATTTCTAATGCTCATAAATTCATAAAAATGGAAGAAATTTACAATATTGCTTCAATCTCTTGGCTATCAAGCAAAATTCGATTCTTTCCAACCCATCAAGCACTCTTGGTGCTATGAATCTTCAAATGTGGGAACTTCTTTCTGGCTCAGCTCTTGTTCGTCAGTCCATGTTTCTATTCAAGAAATGCCTTTCTTCTGGCCTATGGCGCCTATGGTTGCTAGATATATACCGGGTGTGCCAAAATGATGTATTATCGTTTGATTGCTTATATCTCCATAACCAATGAACCGATTTTCAAAGACTTTATTTTATCCGATTGCCGAAAGGCTAGATTGTATTTGAGGATGTTGGCTGTGCTTTAGGCCGAATTCTTCATGTCGAAAAGAAGATCGATAAAGCTGCTCAAATTCAAGCTTTAGATAGCATGAAAAAGAAACGGCCTTCTTTGCCAGTCAACATTTTAGATGTGATGCAAAAGGCTGAACTTATATGTCGTTCATAGAATATATGGCGTTCAGAGAATATGAATTCAGTTGATACTGAGTTCAGAGAATACGAATACGAGTTCAGCCTTTTGTATCACATCTAAAATCTTGACTGGAGAAATAGGCCATTTCTTTCTCATGCCATCCAAGGTTTGAATTTGAGCAAATCTATCGATCTTCTTTTTGACATGAAAACGGCGTGGTAAAACGGCAAACAGCATCTTGGAATACAATTTAGCCTTTAAGCAATCAAACAAAACAGAGTTTTTGAAAATCGGTTCATTGGTTATGGACATGTAAGCAATCAAACAATAATACATCATTTTGGGACACCCGGTATATGATATCAATAACTGTTATTATATCATGATTCTTGTGCATAATGACTGGCTAGTTCTATGATATGACAATTATATTTCGTGGCTGAAATAGCTACCAGAGCGATTCTGGCATCCTTGATTTAAAAAAATTCCCCAGGGGAGCATGCCCCCGGACCCTCTAGAAAGGTGCGCCTTTGGCGTACCCTTCAAAACTCCCTTTGCAAGGGGCCCATGTTTCATTCTGACCCCGGGCCCATAAATCCTCTCTGCGGCCCTGAGGCGACATCAATATTAAACAATACACTTCGATTTTTGGTTTTGTTTTGTCAACTTATTTTACATCGATCATCTACATCATATCTGGCTTACTACCAGGTGTCCCAAAAACGCAACAGATTTAAAAACTTTGACGCATACTGTTTTAAATTGATAGTCAAATGATAATTTTTATCTAAATCTGATATGATGGTGGGCAGGAAAAGGATGCGTAGCAGTTGTCAGTCAGACCTAAATCAATAAGATAATTGCTTAAATAGACTGCTCTTGAAAGCAAGCCATAGATTTAAGCAAAGAAAGCTGTGAAATACTTGCCTTTGCGACCATAGTTTTTTAAGCAACGCCACAACTCCCATCATTTTTGAGTTGCTCGTCACTTCTTTGAAGTCAGCCTTCCCATGCAACGTCCGCCTATCTATCCACTATAAGTTGCGGAATGATTTGAACAAGCAACGAGCTTTTAGAATTATCTGAGTTCTTTTACTTGAATGATATCCAGTTGAGCAACAAGGGGCAAGGATGATAAGTCTAATGAAAGCTGTATGTTTTTCCTTCAGCGAAGCCTAGTCTAGTGGCAGCCAGAGCCAAAGAAAGTTCAAGCAACCTCGTATTATACTTGATGCCTGCTGCTACATGCATCGTTCTGTCGGCAGTGATAGCATACCTTTCATTGCGATGTTGGAGAATGAAAAAACAGCGGCAACAACAGGTGTTTGGCTTGCGAAATCACAACGCAACAAATGAACAGGGTGAGTGCAGTCTTATTTTTTCAAGTTTCGAATTATTCTTATGAGACTTGAGGGACGAACTAAACTGACTTCTTTGTATCCATGCGGTAAACTTGCTCAACATCTGATTTAATGTTGCCAAAGAAAAAGTCAACAAATGGGCAAAAATGCTTTTCTTTCCGGGGAGCTAAACTATGGAATAGCCTCCCAGCTGAATCTAAGACGGCATCCTCCCTGAATGGTTTTAAAAAGTCAATAAAGGGTTAATTTTTCTTTCAATTATAAATATTGCATAATTGTAAATAGGGTTTTAAAGTTATGGTTTTTTAGTGATAGGTTATTTTGATTGTATATTGTAATTAAGTTTTTATTGGAGGGCCCCTCGAAAAACAGCTTCTGCTGAAAGGCAACCCTCCTTAAAAGAAAGAAAAGAATGAAATATGAACAGTTGAGCATTGTGGGATGAGTGTAGACTTATAACATTTCGTCCCTTGTTTCCATGCGTTCTTTGATTTGCAGATATCACTTGGTAATAGGGACTCATATCTTTGCTTTTATAAAGTTTTGCCACTTAGGCCAGTATAGTGTGATTCCTTATTGAGCAATCAAATTGCTAGAATTTAATTTTCAACCAATAAGGAGGCGCTATTTAGACAGTTGTTGTTGTTGCATACAAAAAACGGTGGATACGGCCTAGAGTTCTCGTAGCTGCGATGGATCTATTTTGTTTCTACAGAGGAAGATTGCTGCTTGAAAGGTATGTATTTTGCGATATGTAGGTCCGGAAAACGCTATTCTTTGAACTACGAGTTTGCTTTTCATTGTTGAAGCACTTTAAACCAGACTTTGAAGCGATTTTGTTGAATGTATGAGAACTCCCGCTAGTTTAGGCCATTTTGACACAGGGAGCACACTTTATAAGAGTAATGATATGAGTCCCTATCACCAAGTGATATCTGCAAATCAAAGAACGCAGGGAAGCAAGGTACGAAATGTCATAAGTCTAGGATGAGTGGCCGAGCGGCTTATACAGTTTGCGTTTTACGTTAGGTTACTGAAATTAAGCTCTGTCGTTTGGGGCTCGCTCGATTCGCATGAGTGATCTTCCAGATACCTGACCAAGCAAGTCACTTCGCCATCCTTTGGAAGGGGCACTGAACCAGCGATCCCATGCCTTGATGCGGCATGCATAGTTGGCCTAAATTAGTTTTAAATAGCTAGTAATCTGTTGAGCCTACTTTAAATAAAGTACTGAAAATGTAGCCTCGTTCCCGGGATGTTCCTACGTTATACGCTGATCATGAAGGCGAATAAACACCCTGGTACACTTCGATCAAATCCGCCCAGAAAATGGATGGATTAGGAGCCATTATTGATTCGCAGTTTCCTTGGAAATGCTAATTATGCGACCTTAATTCCAAAAAACAAAACAACAACATAATGTTTTTCTCTCAGTGACATGATTGCATTGTTCTTATTCAGATAATTTGGAATTTTTCGAGAAATAATTAGTGTTTGCTATTGTTTTCGAATAGCCAATCAAGTTGCACGGCCTGTTATATCCCAGAGCAGGACGTTGCCCCTTGTTGTGCAAGCACCAATAAAATCACTGGCTGGGCCTGTAGCTCACAGCGATGAAATGCAACAAATATCACGTTAAGTCAATGATTAATCAACAAAATCTGTCATGAATACGCAGCAGATCGCTTTTTACCTTCTGAAAATGCAAGACGTTAATAGCTCAAGTTTCTCACTGTGATATTACGAATCTCTGATAGCATTCAGGTCAGAGAACATAGGGAAGCAAAGGGCTTAACTGACAACTCTAGGGATGACGTAACTCGCCTTATGCAACGGGCAGTTGCAAAGATACTGTGTACCTGCCACACAATCCAATTTGCTGTTTCTGACTCCTCGTGTCGCTGTAACAACAGCCAATTAGGCCGCACACTCCAAACATTACCCGAAAGATGCAGTCGTATATGTCACTCAGCATCTAACAAAGGGAATTTTCCACATAGATTTTACTGGCAAAATGGTGTGTTGATCGCGCAAAATTTGAGGTTAAAGGGAATGTAAGCATATAAAAGTGGCTCAAGCCACTTGCGGTCACAGTCTAGCCAATCACATATCAGTATTTCCTGTTGACGTCGATAAGTTACCCAAATAAGGTGCGGCATGTGTCACAGCCTATTATCTTTGGATAGCTATTTTTATCAAACGCTGATATATGCTTAGATTCCCTTTAACCATAACCACCAAAACAAAACAGCTATCATTTGTATCCTTGTCATCGTCTTTTTGAATATGACCCCATCCATAATATGCCCCCCTCTGGAATCTCACGAATCAAATAAGCGTCCGGGAGGGCGCAATAGGGCTTTCACGATAATTTTGAATTAAATCTTTAATGTTAATTTCTTTTTTAGCGATCGAACCACTGCCTTCCCAACCAATGGTAATGATTTTGTGGTGTCATGGTTGCAAGGATCTGGAGAACTTTGTTCTTTTATTGGCCTCGTTGTTGCAAGCAAATGGGTTTGATGTTAAACTGGATCTTCTCGAGAACAACGTCGTGGCTGAGCAGGGAGGTCTGGCCAAGTACCTTGTGCGCGGAGAAGATGATGCTGATTATGTCATTGTTGTTTGCACTGAAAAACCAGGTAAACTCGAGCTTATGCCCTTAAAAATGACAGCACTGCCGATAAACCGAGCTGCACCTTTTTCGCATTCAAAGAAGAATGCCAGCTGAGACTGGAAATTGAATAACAGCACCAAAATTTTGAGGAAATTGTGAAAAAGTCGTGATATGCAATCATTTCAATTCTCAAATGCATTTTTGTAACAAGGGCAGATTTTGTAATACAATAGCACGAGTTGCTTTTGTTGACACCTCAATTCAAAGCGATTAGCGATCACAGACAAAGGAAATTCTCTCAATCAGTAATTCAAAACAAACAAAGCCGCAAAAGTTTCTCTGAAACCCAGGTAGCTAGCTCGCTCGCTGTGCATTCCAGAAATTATTTTTAATGGCAAACATGAGCATAGATCGAAAGAAGAAGGATATATCTACACATCCGCCGTGGGCATTTTATTTCTTTGGTCCAGAAGCTGAGCAGTAAATGTGTTGATAACACCCAAAAAATAAGAGAATTGAATCGCCTCCCGAACGGTTTTTGAACCAAACAAATAAAATGCCCGCGGCAGATGTGTAGATGCATCCTTCTTCTTTCGATGTATGCTTTTGTTTGCCCTTAAAAACTGTTTCTGGAATGCACAACGAACGAGCTAGCTACCTGCGTTTGGAAGAAATTTGTGCGGCTTTGTTTGTTTTGAATTGCTAGTTGAGAGAATTTCCTTTGTCTGCAATCGCTAATCGTATTGAATTAAGGTGTCAACAAAAGAAACTCATGCTATTGTATTACAAAATCTGCCCTTGTTCATTTTTGTAATTTAATGTTCCAGCATTGCCATTACGATTTTCTGACAACCAAAATAATTTACCCACAAATACGGACAGTTTCCCGATGAGGCTGCGGCCAGATTTTCCGCAAGACATAGAAAATTTGGAACTTTTCTAGCAACATTTTCTCAGGCAAAATCTGGTAAATTTTCAATTTCTTCCCTACTGACGCTCGCAGGAGTCATTTGGGCTTCGAAATTTGATGAAACACTTACTAAATAATCCATTTTCCAATATTTCATTGGCCTGCACACTAATTTGAGTATGAAAAAGATGGCGAAGGTTTACTTTAGAAGGTCAAAGTTTCTTACGACGATAGGACACAAGGACCACTGGTACTTAAGTAGAATTTTAACTATTCTACTTTATTTAACTATTCTAAGTTTTCTTTTATTTATTTATGACAATTTGTAATTAGTTTAGGTTTAGGTTTAGGATTAGGTTTTATAGCAAATGTCGTTTTTATTGTAAATTAGTAGTTATTTGTAAGTTTTTAGCATGGCCCCCTGTAAATCAATTATCATTATTGAGGGGCTACCATGGGTAAAAAAGATAAAATGAAAAAAAATGAAAAATGAAATGAAATGAAATGAAAAATGAACTACGATCCCAGATTTTCCAGAGTATCTCACCTGGCTAGGCCTGTTCCTGACAACTTGGAGAAGATCTTTAGCGAAAATGGTGACGAGGCTGCGGCCAGTTTCGTAAATATCTTCAAATAAAGATATCCTTCAATTTGCTCAATTTCCTGGCAATTTCTACGACCATTAAATTTCAACTTTTTGAAGCATTTCTAGATCTTCGATGAATTTGGGCTTTGGCGCAAATGATCTTCGACTTCTTGGGATCTTCTTGGGATCTTCGACTCCCAAGCTGTGCAAGTCGCAATGTACGAAAGACAATAGGCTGATTCCCATGGGAGAGGAATCCTCTAAAATTCACTGATCACATTTCCTGGCAACTTTCCAGATTTGCAGATTCGAACACGCGGAGGCGCATAGTGCTGTTTGGTCAGCGGCAAAACCAAAATCCTATATGCTCTGTATTGTGCTTAGCTACAACTCACTAGTTGAGCAAAACGCTGAGAGGAGTTGTTTATTTTGGATTTCCAATTTCCACTGAACGAATCTATTCATGCGAAGGGAGCTTTCTCAACTTTGAGCATGAGCACAACTTTGAATAAAAGGGCAAAGGCTGTGGAATAAAAAGTACGCGGCCGATATTTAAAACTAAATTGTTAATCTATCAGGCTAACTTGGGTGTGCACATGTTGTTTGGTAAAAGCACTGATCTATTAGACCCAGAAAATAGGAAAATGCTCGCAAGAGCTTTGTCTGGGAACGATAATTCAATGTTGGATTCCAGTCCATAACTTACTTGCCGTTGAAATTGAAATTTTATTTCTGACACTGACAATACTTGAAGGAAAGAAATTTTCGCGATTTGGAAAAAAGAGAAATTCTTGGAATCAACTTTCGCTAATCGGCCAAAATTGGAAATTTTGCAGGAATAAACTTTCGCCTTTTGTGAAAATGACATGATTTGCGGGATGAAACTTCGCGAATTTCATATTTTAGAACACTTCACGGGCATAAAGATTCGCAAACTGTATATTTTATGAAATTTTGCGGCAATAAACTTTCCCAAGTTTCACATTTTTGGATCGTAGAATAAGCTTTCGTGAATTTCGGTCAAAAATGTGAAAAACACGAAATTTTCTCCCTGCGATAGTTTCTTCCCTTGAGGCATTGAGTTTGGATTTCAATGGCAAGTTTAACATGGACCAGAATGAAACATAGAATTCTCGTTCCTGTACAAACTCCTTACCAGCATTTTCTTAATTTCTACCGGGTGCGCCAAAATTAAACCATGCACGTTTGGCAGGCCACAATAAAATCGTACACTGGACTGATCTTAAAGATCCATGACTTAATCTTTAGCAAAAAGCCTGAATTAGATTCAGGACTTTTTTGCAAATTTTTCCGCTTTAAGTTTTTAGAGCCAAGAGCGAGTTTCTTAAAATGTTCGTTTTTGAAAACATTGAAAACGATCAAAGGACATCGATCAAATTTTAAAAGATTCAACATGAATGAACAAAGAGAAAACGTTTTCAGGGGGATTTGGGGGTTTAGTACGAAATCTCGTACAGCAGATTTTAATTGGTCGATTTCTAAATCGCAAATCACCACGAACAAGTTCTCTCTTGTCCATTCATGTGGATTCTTTAGAAAACTTGATCTTTTTTTTTATCGTTTTCAGTGTTTTCGAAAACTGAAATTTTAGGAAACTCGTATCTAGCTCTAAAAACTGAAAATGAAAAAATTTGCAAAAATCCCAATATCTAAGTCAGGCTTTCTGCTAATGATTAAGTCATAAATCTTCAAAATCGGTCCAGTTTACGATTTATTGTGGCCTGCCAAACGTGCATAGTTTATATTGGCGCACCTGGTAGGTATAAAAGATGAGTTATTGTTCGAAAAAAATTTTGACATCTAAGTTAGCCTTTGACTAACATTTCAGTTTGGAATATCGGCTCCATAGTTTTTATTCCACAGCCCGCCAAACTTGTTAACGTTTTTCCTCATCCGCTAGATACCCTTCCTCTGATCTCTAATTCTTCTAATCTAATTCCTCTAATCACTAATTTCTTCATAGTTGTATGTCAATCATAACATACCAACCGTTTTGCTACAAAATGTCTCATTTGCTCTCCAGATAATTCTTTCAACTTTATTCTTGATATCATTCGGAACAAAATCATGGACAGAGGATGTAAAGCGAGATATATACCTGTTCACCTACAGCAAGAAGTGGCAAAAGTAGTTCCTCCCTGCCTTCGAGGTAATGCATATCGGGTTCCAGAGAAAGTCGAGGAAATTATCCAGAGGATGTATAAAGTACCAGTATATACGTTAAGTGAACAGCCTTTTGTGAATACAATGTGCCTTGATCAAACATGTATGGAAAGTCTTAAAAAGGCAGCAACATCATTTTTGAAACCCAAGCACAATGATTGCGACTCAGCTAATTGCGTAAAGGTAAGATTTACTGTCATGTGACTCATATTTTAGTATTATATTAATCCCTAATTAAACATGCATGGAAAATCTTAAAAAGGCAGCAGCATTATTTTTGAAACCAGAGCACAATATCTGCGACTAACTAATTGTGTTGAGGTAAGATTTATTGTCATGTGAAACAGTTTTGATCTACATCGTTTTTGGTCGTACTTTAGTCCAAAAGAGACACTGCTTCCTATCTCTTGTATTTCATCAAAAGTTTTACAGCACGTATGACGGATTGCACCACTTACAATCTACATTACGATACTACAAGTACGATACAACAGGAAGACTACGACTACGCCATGGCCATTACATTACATAATAATAAAAATGACCGTAAAACAAAAGAGAATTTTACTGTCACTCATATAAAGACTCGCAACCAAACAGATTCCATGCACACTAAAATCCTAAGAAAAATTTTAAGAAAAATGGTCTTCTATCCTCCTTCGAACGTCGAACGAAACATCAAAGGATGCTCCAAAGGTCATTTCGAACGCCATTTTGCTTCGAAAAGTCGAACTTTGATCTAATCAGCCAATCAATTGCTAAGAAAAGGCACGTGGTCTGACCATATTAAGAAAGTTGTGATCTGATTGGGCGCATCCTAAATGCGGTGCATTTGGTTGAATTAATTTGTGTTTTGAAGCTGTATTGTTTTGTCATGAGTTTGAAGCATAAACATCATTCAGTTAATGCGGAAAAGTGAGACTCATGTAATGAGTCTATGGTTGCATAGCGAAGCAAGGTACGTTTGTCATAAATCTACTCCATCCATGAGCGATGTGTGAACTTTTTCTCAGTAGCGAGCCACCTTAACCTATTGTTTTTTTGTGTATTGAACTTACTCTTACCTCTGTTTCGTGATTTTGAAATTTTCATTAGTGAACCACCTTAACTACAGGTCCACCTTAAGCGTGTAATTCTTTAATTCCTTGCAGGGTGTTGCACCTGATGAAAGAGCAGTCGAGACGAATTCAATAAACAGTTTTTCTTCAGATGAATCCGTGCTTGTCAGTCTGTCACCCAGATACCATCAACTTTCTACGTCACAGGACAGCTTTCTTGCTTGTGGCCTAGACGAGGAAGTAGATCTCCACATGCACATCATGGGTCAAAATTGCTGATTTTTCCAAGAATCCCACAAGTTATCAACAGGTGACTGTTAATTTGTAGTGGTATGGTGGTGCAGAAGATAGATAGAAGTATTCTAATTGTACAGAAGTTAGTCAAGGAGTAGGGTTGATCAGCTAGCCCCACCTGTTAAAGATAGGCTCTCCGTGGCAAACAGGAGAACATTTATAGAAAGTGAAAATAGATAACAGCTTCTTGAAGAATTTATGTATCTTTGTGCGCTTTTAACTCCAGCATTAATTCTCAACGTTGAACAAGCGTGTTTCCTTTCTTCCCCCATTTTTTTGCCTTATCTGGGCAGCGTCGAAGACATTTTGTAGCGCTAAATTGGTCCCTTTTTATTGGGAATTTTATTGCCGCAATGGCAATACGTCGCCACGGTCGCCATGCTTCATTGTTATCCGGAATGCATCATGATGCTTTCAAGCATGGGTAGTTAGACACCACATCTATTCTTTAGCTTGCAGGCTTCTGCGAAAGAATATTTACATCGTTCTGCAGAGGAGGTTTAATGTTTTCTCCTGAGTAGAACTATATAGATTTCTCCTCCGCAGAAGCATACAGCTGCAGCAATCAAGCACAACTGCGGTGTCTAGCCACCCATACGTCAAGCATGAACTCTTTGTTTGTCTTAGAGAAGAGACTTTCGCACCAAGAAACTCGTAGTTTTTTTGCTTTTGAGGCAAATCCGCGAAAGGTTATTCTGCGAAAAGACCTACAATCTACAATTCGCGAAAGTTTAGCACCTGTAATTTTTGTAACAGGTCATCTGCGAAAGCCTGCTGGACAATTTGTTGCCTCATGTGAAATTTTTGGCGTCAGATTCAGATTCAAACACCCAAATTTTAGATGTTCACAATCGTTGTGTTCGTGATTTTGATTTAATGACAAATAATAAATTTGAAAGCTTCTAATGTATTTGACCGTAGATTACGACTGTGGGTGTGAAGTTACACTCTGACTGATTTCACAGTCAAAACCTTATAAATTTTCAAATTTATCTTCATAGAATCAGTTTATCGTCATAGAATCATAGACTCATCAAAGGTGCAGAATCCAAATCCGTGTGGTCAAAAGTTTCAAATGAAGAAACTTCCAGAAAAAATGAGGCCGTTAATTGAAAAGATATAGCAACAACTTACGTTGGAAATTGCTTTTTTCTGTCATTGCCCTTGGTGATTAATAGAGCTGACAAATATTAGCGTTATTTTATCAACCTACTCATAGTATCCCATTCTTTTCTTTCTCTTAAAAGCGAATTTGGGAAAGTTTATTCCTCTCCTTTGGAGAGCTGTATCATAAGTGAATGGGTGGCGAATTATGTAAATAAGATTTTGTAAAGTAGTTATGATTTTAGAAGGAGGGGCAAGTGGGGCTAGTTGTCACATGTTTGTTGTCAAAGTCTCATTTTTGATCAATTGCTTTCATTGTTTTGTATATTGTTCTTTCAAATATATCAGCAAAATAAAAACAAAATTAATTCATTCATTCCAAATGAGACTGACAGCTTACCCCTGTGACAACTAGCCACACTCTCCCCTAGATAATAATAATAATTAGGGTTAGCCACTTCCAAATTTGGAAGCAATTGGCAGTCATTGACTGTTACAGTGTCAATGTTGCAGTTGATCTTTCATCAAGAGTCACTTTTTGCATCTATTTTCTTGAAGCAGTCAAACAGGAATAGACCTTTGCTTATTTTGCTTGCTGATATTGTTCTTTCTAGTATAGAAGGCACTTTTCGACCTCTTTTTTAATGAAGGTCAACATCTTACAGGGATGAATAGAATCTTTAGAATTGTACTCTAATTGAATAAATTTAGGCTGAGCACTTTTAGGTATTTACATTTGAATCTAAGATCTTTTCGTTACGACATTTTTAGTTGTTTAATTCATTTTTATAATGGAAATCAACGTTTTATTATCTATCATCTAAAGGACGATTCCCTCCGAAGTAGACGCAGATTTAACCAAACTATTCTTTTTCGAAACATGCTCATTAAGCTACGTATCTTTACATTATTTTTGCTTCTTTCCTGTATGATATTACTCGGAAGGAACTTGAGTTATGTCTAAACGCTGGAGAGGCTAAAAAAACTTCGATTTGAAATGCTCACGATGGTACAGAAATTAAACATGACGATTATGAAGATTATTATGAAACACGCAAGAAACTCATAAGAAGCTCTGAGTACTCAAAATTGGCTTTTTTTAAGAATCTTTCAGAACTGGTGCACAATTTTGGTACTTATAAAAGATACGTGGTACCCTCTTAAAATTCAATTGGCATAACCCCGAGAAGTGCAGTCTCGCATTTGATTTTCAAGTTCCTTGTACAGCCAACCCACACGACCCGAATCATGAATAATTCATGGACCAGGTGTTCTATGTAATCTGATGGTCCGTTTGTTAGTTGTTATGATTTCTATACCAGTCAATTTACAAGTCGAAAGGTAATAAGCAGTTTTCGCATCTGATGTGTTTTTAAAACATTGTCATTTTGCCCACAGGGGGTCCAGAAATGTCAGTAAAGACCGTAGTTTTGGTTTCTCTGGTTCCCTGTGATCCGGATCGCAGGCCGAGGCCGGACAATAGCAGGCCGAGGCCGACTGCAACGACGAGGTAATGTTGCTTTTCGTAAAGCGGATCACGGGGAACCAAAGAAACCAAAACTATGGTCTTTACTAACACTCTTGGACCTCCTTTTACCTACTTGCAGAACAGGAAGAGATCATTTTGTTGACAGAAAAATTGAAAGCTTACACCTGCAATTCAAATTTTAGTTTCGGGTGATTAAATGTCTCATAAGGCAATAAAATTCTGTCGATAATCAAACAATTTCAAACAGTTGGCAAGCCGAAAAGAAGTGATTGCTACTGTTAGATTTGACAAGACACCAGAAACTGAGATAAGAATTGAAGGCAACACCTGCTTCTTTTGTTCTTTCTTTAGTTTTAGAAACGTATAAGTAAGCTGCTACGAGTGCAAGAGAAATCAGTCGAGAAGAGACAAGGCAGAGGTACAGCCAGGAAAACAAAACGAAGCTGCGAGCCACTGCATGGTGAGGTTAAGATACTGCGAGGCTGAATAAGGAAACCGAGAAGGAAACAGAATAGATGAAAGACACGAACGCAATGCAACTGTGTGATGATTAAAAGTTTTAAAAACAGGACGAATCAAATTACGAAGCAGAATTGACAAGACGAGCAGTTTGGAACCAGGTCAGATAAGATGACGAATTTATGATCATCGTAACCACAGTCATTCGTAGGTTTTGCTTTAAAGAGAATCAACGGATACAAGGGCAGCCGATTTAAAAATAACTTACAATCAATTCAATGACGCATGCGCTCCATCTACATCCAGAAAGTGATCACATGAATTTTCCCAGTTTGACAAACTACATCGTCATCTTCGCGCTGTTGTTGTCGCTGTGTTGCTACCGATAGAAAGTGATCACCTGAAGTGATCACATGATTTTGTGACTGACGCAGTGTCAGTCTGCCTACGCGCTATATGATTGGCTATTTATTTATAGACTACCCAGACCCCATCCGCGCGGGGCTTTTATATCCGTTGATTCTCTACGTTCAATCAACCGTAACAAGCAAGCTTTCTTCGATCTTGAAAAAAGAGGAGACTTGTCATGAGGCTACATATTTCAACTGGTGCATCATTACATCATAAGACAATAAAATCGTGAAAGACAGACAATAAGAAAAGACGAAAAGCAGCAGGAAAGTAGTGCGTTTGCAGGTTTGCAAGACGGTACGAACGGGGTACGAACAGCAAATGGAGCAGTTGATTTGAAAAACAAGTAGAAAATAGAGCAGTTAACTTGAAGACGAAAAGCAGCAAGAAAGTAGTGCGTTTGCAGGTTTGCAAGACGGTACGAACGGGTACGAACAGCAAAGGGTGCAGTCGATTTGAAAAACAAGTAGAAAATAGAGCAGTTAACTTGAAGACGAAAGCATGACTTGCAAGCAAAGTTTAACAAATCTCTCGGATTCATTCCGCATGATATTTGGATGTATCAACATCATTATTTGTTTACTGTCCATGTTTGGTAATATCCTCATCTTCATCGTGATTTATCGTAACACTGGTTTGCGAACACGATCCAATTGCTGCCTTGTGTCACTGGCAATGACTGATTTTCTTGTAGGCATTGCATTAGAACCTTTATTCATCATTCAAATGTTCTCATCATCCTTAGCTGAAAATTGCACGTTAAATTCAGTGCGGAGATTCTTGACAGCCTTGCTAACCGGAGCGTCAATGGGAACAATCGCCTTGATCAGTTACGATCGATTCATGCATTTATCAAAAACAGTCAACTACAGCAAATATATGACAAAGCTTAAAGTCATTATCCTTATTGCCTTGTGTTGGTTGCTGCCGTTGACTAACACTTTTTTTAAGTACATAGGAAAAGATGAATTCGTCTACAGTATCAGCATCTTTATATACGCTACGTTGATGGCTGTTATTATTGCAGTATCTTATGTAAAGATCATGCGTATTATCAAGCAAAAGAAACGGCAACTGTCCAAAACACGTGACAAAGTGACGGTGAAAGCAACTCATCGAAGCAAGGAACAAAGGACACTGTCGACCCATGAAAGGGCAGCCAAGGCAATTGCTATCATCGTTGCTTTTTTTGCGTTATCAGTGGCCCCCATTTCGTGTTACCATGGAATGTCAGCGATAAAAAAGCAAAAGCCTTCAAAAAATGAAGTTAATAATCTTTATGTTATTTTCTACTCAGTTGCAATGACTATTTCCATGGCGAATTCCATAATCAATCCTTTTATTTATTACTATCGAGTTCCTGGCTTCAGCGAAACGGCGAAAAAAGTGGTGCAATTCAGCAAAACTTCCGATATTTCGGCTGAGCGAAGTAATGAAACGAAAGATCGAGTTGACACTAACGAACGTAAACTTAGCAATGTTAGTGCCGCCAGAACTTTCATTACAGAGACAAAGATGTAATCATGTGATGTAATTCAAAGTGTAATATTGACGTCATCAGAAACTCTAGTCCCAGGACCCTAGTAGCGATAGAACCAATACAATGCATGTATCAAGCATAACTAAAGCGATAGTGATGTAATAAAATATAAAAGATATATTGGAAGATAATGAAGAGGAAAAGTTGTGGTGACTTGATGGCATAAAGCCAGCTCTGTTTGGGGCTTTGAGGAACTTTTCTTGGTCACGGGTGTGAGAGATAACAGATTACACGTACCCAATGTTCAGACATTACTCACGTACTTTCCGAGCAATATGATCAGGAAACAAGTGAGAATAAAGAAAAATATGCTGGAGTTTCTTAATTTTTTAGCAATCTGAGAGTCTCGAGTTTCTTATAAGCAGTTTCTTACAAGAAAAGATACGTGTAATTCATCACACTAAATTGGATACCAATCAACCACGCCCTAAGTGACAGTGAGGTAACTTTGTTGGAATGGAACCCATGAAAAAGACTTCCGTCCAAATACTACAGGGAAATAGTCATTTTGTACCTCCTTTGGAAACCATTGGAAACGTTCCTTTTAATCTTTGTTTTCAAGAAAATAAGTTTTGACTTTTTTTGCTGAGGTAACGCATAACCTATGGGCTAATTGGGCGCTAGCCTGTGGGCTGCCTTTTTCTTGACATTTTTTCAGCGTATGAATTTCAAAAGTGTATTACAATAATTTTTTTATAAGAAACCGCTTATAAGAAACGGTAGGCTCGCTTTTCGAAAGTTAAGAAACAACCCTACCTGAATTAAAAAAGCTAAGAAACTTTCGTAATTTACAATTTTAATTTTCCTATCGCGTTCAAAAACGTTTTGACAGTATACAGTTGTAGCAACTGTTTGGACATTATCTTGAGTGCGAATTATGTTATTTTTACATGTTTTGAGATCTTACTGAGTAATTTTGGAGTGCTTTAGACAAAACAAAATTAACTCTACATTTCTGGCATTAAAAGTATAAGAAACACATAAGAAACTCTTAGCAGCAAAATGGCCCAAAAATTTAAGAAACTGCCTCCCAGCACCAGACCTTAGTTTCTTATAAAAAAATGAGTGTATTATCTTGAGTTGTATTGCAACGTTAGATAGCACAGTTGGCTTTCTTTGGACATGTTTTTTTTATTCGTCAAAAATGCTACAATACATATTACATTTACATCCTACTGTTCTTTCTAATTACTATACGATTATACAACACTACAGGGACGATACCACAGGCAGCAAAAGACAATGACTATCCCGGTGACCATTAACATAAAGACATACAAATAGATTGAAATTAAGTCAACAACTACAAAAGCTGCGATTAATTATTGATGAATATTGGAATCTGCTTCACATTGGATATCAGGCCAGCATAGGCGCATGAAACCAAATAATGGGAACCCCGGACGAGAGAACCACAGCGACAGCAGTTGCTACCACCACTGATTCCCCTCCAGAGTACCCACCGCCCAACACACTACGCATATGCTGTCAGGTCAGGGTTTCTGATTCCCAGTCATTGATCTGAGATACTTTCGATTTTGTGTGGATGAACTTTCATTTACACTTTTATAGTTCCTAACATCAAATATGAAACAGACTTACAAATAAACGAGGAAAAAGTACATCGTGCCTGTATGGCGTAAAACGAAACTTTGAAATTTTCCAAACCGACCTGTCTTGTGGATGAACTGTAGAGTCAGTTCGAGTATATTTTTATTTACGTCATTAGAAAGTTCTTTGGACATCTTGCAACAGTGAAGTCTAGATGAATGGCATTCGCATTATGAATTAAAAGTTATAACATGGTACCGGGTGCGCCAAAATAAACTATGCACGTTTGACAGGCCACAATAAATCGTACACTGAACCGATGTTGAAGATTTATGACTTAATCGTTAGCAGAAAGCCTGAATTAGATACTGGAGTATTTTGCACTTTTTTTCATTTTCAGGTTTTAGAGCTAGAAGCGAGTTTCTTAAATGTTCGTTTTCGAAAAAATTGAAAACGATCAAAAAACGTCGATCAAATTTTAAAAGATTCAACATAAATTAACAAACAGAAGACGTTTTCAGGGGGATTTGAGGGTTTAGTACGAACTCTCGTACAGCAGATTACAATTGGTCGATTTCTAAGTCACAAATTACCACGAACAAGTTCTCTCTTTGTCCATTCATGCCGATTCTTTGGAAAACTTGATCGATGTTTTTTATCGTTTTCGATGTTTTTCGAAAACTAAAAGATTAAGAAACTCGCTTCTAGCCCTAAAAACTGAAAATGAAAAAATTTGCAAAAAATCCCAGTATCTGATTCAGGCTTTCTGCTAACGATTAAGTCATAAATCTTCAAAATCGGTCCAGTGTATGATTTATTGTGGCCTGCCAAACGTGCATAGTTTATTTTGGCGCACCCGGTAGTTTTATTGGGATTGTAATCATAATCATAAACTTATTTACAGTTGGTTTATTTCTAAAGTCTGTCACAAATCTATATGTAAGTCGGCGTTTAATCGAGCGTTACTCTAATCTCCTATGGTTTACTTTAACGAATTTGGCATCAATCGATACCGGAGAAAATGCGCGAATCTGAAAATTGTTTGAAAGCTACCAAACCCTTAAATTTGATTTTTCTACGATTTTTGGAATGTTTTAGATATATCTTACATTCCACACATAAGTTCTGAAATTGATTTAAGATCCATTGAAACATCGATCATTGATATGCTGATATTCGTGTAACCATCATGGTGTTACTCGCTGTTACACACTGCTTGCAAATAAAATGCAAAACAATCGGAGGATTTACCATTCTTGATGGCCTCTGAAACTGCTCATTTCCTACCAAACTGCTAATTTCCTACCAAACCCGTACGATTACACGTATATTTATAAGAATCCGAAGAAGCTGTGGGCTCAATTTTTCAAAAATTAAGAAACTTGGCTGTCTGCTTTTGAAAATTAACTTCTGTAATCTGCAGTTTTAGTGTCCCCAGGTTAAATGGCCAAGCAAAAATGTTTTTATGCTGTGCAGTAGTGAAAAATATTTTGAAACTGTTTTGAGTGCGATTCCTTCAAATATTTATTTGAGATTTTAAAAGGGAATTGACACTGGTAAGACACGCTAGTTGAAAATAGAATACAGGGTGTCCTAAAAAAATCGTTGGAGGTTTGATTAAATATCAACGAATAACAAAGTAATGAACGGGCTCCATGATAAGATAACTATGTTGCTGAGATTTTGAATTAATTTTAGAAACCAGCAGCTTGCTAATCGGATAAATATTCACGGATTTACGAGCTTTTGAATCCAAAAGTTTGTGTGAAAGCTGAAACCAGATGCCCCTAAATTGAATTTTTGTGAGAGTACCGGGTGAGTCAGAAAAAAGGATCCCCGCTTGGAAGGCCACTGCTCCATGAATATCAAAGCAATAATATTGAAAAATGTCTTGTTTTATTGCTTATATGTTCAGTTAGGTTCAGTAATTTACCCGGCCTTAATCGGCCATTCCTTCCCGTGGATATGGGTGATTTTCTGCAGAAAGCCCCTTCAAAAAACCTGCACAAACGAATGAAAACAATGAGCAAATTTTCCTTCCTAAAATTGATGACACTCACATAAATTCATGTATTTTGTCCTCTTGGGAGAATGGAATCCCC
>REGL01000196.1:238240-249067 GCA_004194395.1 Aurelia aurita complex sp. Pacific | reverse complement strand
CCCCCCCCCCCCCTTACATTGAAAGTCAAGTACCCCCCCCCCCCGGGATTGTTAAGTAAATTTTGGCAACGGTTACAAGAATGAAATTACAGTTGAAGTCCTATTTGGTTTGCTCTGATATCAACGAAAGGTAAAATATTCGACAGTCTTCTTTTACCTCGATTTTGGGACATCTTTTTGAAAAACAAGTCAGTTAGGAGCGTCTGGTCTCAGCTTTCGCACATTCAAAAGCTTGTAGCTCAATGAATTCTCAGCAGATTTGCAAGAATCTAGCGTCAAAAATTAATGTAAAATATTAGGAACAGGGTTATCTAACCAGAGGAGCCTGTACTTTTTATCATTATTTTTCAACATTAAATCAAACGTCGAATAATTTATCTGGGACACCCTGTAGATAATACGCCACTGATCTTGTAGCCACTCATTAGACCGATAAAAATAGATGTGGTACAAGAGCAATGTAAGTGTGTAAATTCTCTTTAACTGGTACTTTGAAACCCTTTAACGAAATGAATTCCTTCTATCTTGAGTATGAGTGTTATCTACCATAAAACAGGAATATATCGGAAAGAAAAGCAACGTGTAAGCTCACCAATATCAAAAACAACCGAGAGCTGTACAGGACACGAGGCCCAAATTTAAATCGATTTTGATAATTTATGCACAATGAATATTTCGAGGGTAACATGAGCATGAAGCATTTGAGCCCCCCCCCCCTCCCCCCATAAGAAACTGTTGACAGCAAAATGGCTTTAACCAGGCTACCGCCCCAAACCTGTTTTCTTATGAAAGTACATGTATTTTATGTTGCATAAACTGAGGTTATCAAGGTCTAAAAATCATAGACGGGTATTATTATTATTATTATTATTATTATTATTATAGAAGGGAATATGAAGGGAATAGAATTATACACACTCGTGATCGTACTTCGAAAAACTTTCTTCTAAAGTTGAGCTTGAAGTTTTTGCCAAACTTGTCGTGAAAAATCGGATCGCTAACCCCCTTTCATGACACTCTGTAAGCATGCTATTTGAAAACAAGCTATACTTCAACTTGTTTTAGGTTAAGGTGCCTTTTCGTCGCCTGGTTAGAATAAACTTTGGTTAAATGATTGAGCACACTTATAATGGAATTGAAGCTCTTCTACGGGTATTTGGTAAACTTTGCCTTCCATATACTCTGTCTCAATTAAGATGCGTCGTAAGACTAATAACATAGCAGGACCCTAATGATAACAATATTGTAAATATTGACAGGTTATCCTGTTGAAATATTCGTAAATTATTATTATTATTATTATTATTAATAAAAACACAACTGTTAAAATCTTGGAACGTTTCGATTAAAAATCTTCGTCAGCACTACTTTCTAAAGACCTTTAGAAAGTAGTGCTGACGAAGATTTTTAATCGAAACGTTCCAAGATTTTAACAGTTGTGTTTTTATTCATTTTATTTCTGTTAATTTTTGATGGTGGTTTAGTTCAATTTAATTTTATTATTATTATTATTATTATTATTATTATTACTATTATTATTATTATTATTATTATTATTATTATCCAGCTGTCTATAGTCGGAACAAATTCAGAATATGTCACCGTTAGTAAAACAGCACAATTCATGAATGAATGAGCTGTATATCCAAGGCCCCCGACGAGATCAAAAAAGTGGGGGGGGGGCCAAACTTGATACAAACGAATTATCACAGTACAACATGATGAGCTGCCTTTCAGAACGGCATGATCTGCAAAAAAGTGGGGGGGGGGGGCATGGCCCCCCCCGGCCACCCCGTCGTCGGAGGCCCTGATATCGCAAAGTAACGTGAATGTTTAATGCACTGAAATCAGTGACACCATTCAAAGACTGCGTTCACTAGCCTGCGTGCAGACTCAACTCCTCGTGGATGTTGAACATATTCTGCATGAAAGAAAAATTAAGAAACACTTTTTCCTTGTTTTTTAGCTTTTAGTTGGGGGGACTCTCTCTCGATTAGTTTACCTATTAGAGACTCTAATAAGAGCTCCTCCTTAGACGAATATATCTAAATACTTATGTTTTGTACTGTAACCATGTCTCTTTTCATTTCTTTTGAGGGTGTAAATGTATTCTTGTAATGTATCCTTGTGTACTAATGTATTGTCATTTGTATATTGTCTTATTTAATTTAGGTAAAAATTGTAATTTATTTGTAGTCTTTGATGTATTGGTGTATTTAGGTATATTTGTTAATAATGAAAACTGAACTGAAACTGGAACTGCAGCAAGATTATCGTCATGACCAGTTACTAGGCTGTTTTAGCAACAAGGCGCGGACGTCTTCAAAGAACGGGGACGCTCAGAGGTTTTTGGAGCATCACAATTTTCCAGCCTTTTTATCTCAAATAGCTGCTCATAAAGAGGAATACTCCTTGAAAATAGTTTATGTTCTTGTGTCTCCATGGGGTTATGAATATGCTCACATAGTTTTTACTTTTCATATCGACGTACTATTTTTGGTGAGCGGCCTTCAAAAGTACACTTTTCAGGTTGTCGATTTCATGACAGAACTTACACAAAGCCCCAGGAGATTCACAAAAGTTTTGAAGTTGATTTCGCTTTGTCAGTTACATTCTCGAACAAAAGAATTCTGCTGGCGTCTTCTCGGCTCACGTCTTCTTGCTAAAATAGCCTCTGGTGCCTCACGGAGGGCGCTAGGCCAGGGATCTGGTACCGAAAACCGTTTATTTGGCGCCATTCGAAACGAAGAAATGCATCCGAACATGCGAAAAAGTGCACATAAAAAGATCAATATTCTGCGAAGAATCACAATTTATTCATCAAAAGGTAAAACAATTCGGTATATGCTTTTAGCGTGCTTTTACTGCATATGAGTTATGAGCATGAGCTAGTCCAAGTCACTCCTAGCATTCAACTTTGTTTGCGGTGGCATACTTTTATTTAGGCCTATCGATCAATCACGACGATGTGGCCAAATTCTAGGCCAAATTAAAGGGTTGTGTGCTTGTGTGTGTGCACATTGTTCACTCCACTCCAGATTGCTTCCTCGTTTGCAACACGTAAATTTATGGTGGAAATACTAGTTCCAAGGAATTCTGCTGTCTGGAGACTGATGATGATGAGATATATAATCAGAATGTGGTCGTGTGTGTATTATCCACCAAAAGTGTTAAGGCTGTGAGCAGAGCAGGCGGAGGAATCTCGTTGGCCAATTTAGCTAAGTTTGACTCTTGTATATATGCGAATGCCACAAGATGGCATCTAAACGGCAAAAAGATTCTCGCCAAACTTTTGAATGATGTTGCTCTTCAGATATTCAATTAAAGTTTGCTACCATTCCCATAAAAAAAGATTCAGATTCAGACCAAGATTCACAATCATATAACAAATAATCTAATAAAGATATAACACACATAGATGTTGGAAAAATAAACTAATTTGACTATGCTCAATTTAATGGCAATTTTTGCCAATTCTTATCGTGCGGGGGTTGGGCTGAAAAATTAGGAATTGGCCAGGCGGGCTTGATCAAAGTCGAAATTCACGCATAATCAAAGACAACCTTCTCTAGAAATAATTGGATAAAGATTTAACGAAAACATATATTGGAAAAATAAACTAATTAGACCATAGATCTGACTAATCTCTATTTAACGGTGATTTTTGCCAATTTTTATCGCGCAGAGGTTGGGTTGGAAAACTAGGAATAGACCGGATGGGCCTGGTCCAAGTTGAGATTCATGCAAAATTAAAGACAACCTTCTCTGTAGAAATCATTTAATAAAGATTTAACGGAAACACAACATGTTGGAAAAATAAACTAATTTGACAATAGATTTGACTAATCTCTATTTAATGGTGATTTGTATCGTGTGGCGGTTAGGTTGGAACATGAGGAATAGGCCTGGTCCAAGTTGAGGTTCACGCAAAATCAAAGACAACCTTCTCTGTATACATCATTTAATAAAGATGTAACGCAAACACATGCTGCAAAAATAAACTAATTTGATCATAGATTTGACTAATCTCTATTTAATGGTGATTTTTGCCAATTTTTATCGTGCGGGGGTTGGGTTGGAAAACGAGCAATAGGTTGGATGGGCCTGGTCCGAGTTGAGATTCATGCAAAATCAAGGACAACCTTCTCTGTATATATCATTTAATAAAGANCTAATCTCTATTTAACGGTGATTTTTGCCAATTTTTATCGCGCAGAGGTTGGGTTGGAAAACTAGGAATAGACCGGATGGGCCTGGTCCAAGTTGAGATTCATGCAAAATTAAAGACAACCTTCTCTGTAGAAATCATTTAATAAAGATTTAACGGAAACACAACATGTTGGAAAAATAAACTAATTTGACAATAGATTTGACTAATCTCTATTTAATGGTGATTTGTATCGTGTGGCGGTTAGGTTGGAACATGAGGAATAGGCCTGGTCCAAGTTGAGGTTCACGCAAAATCAAAGACAACCTTCTCTGTATACATCATTTAATAAAGATTTAACGCAAACACATGTTGCAAAAATAAACTAATTTGACCATAGATTTGACTAATCTCTATTTAATGATGATTTTTGCCAATTTTAATCGCGCAGGGGTTGGGTTGGAAAACGAGGAATAGGCTGGATGGACCTAGCCTACGCGTAGACCCTTTCCTCCTTTGGGACAATGGGTCTACGCATAGGCTAGGATGGACCTGGTCAAAGTGGAGATTCACACAAAATTTGTTTTGAGATAAAACTTTGTCAAATTCATGTATTTAACTCATATTTAATTGTATGTTTAAACAGCAAAATGTGGTGCAAAAAGGACTAAAAGGTGTCCAAAATTAAATAAGCCCTCCTTAATATAGATTTTACGGTAAACATCATCTTCCTGTCTAAATGAATGAATGAATGGGATTTCCTGCAAAATATGACTGGAGGAAAGGGATTGAAGAATACCTATCCTGAACCTGTTTTAGAATAGACTTTCAGAATAGACTGAAAGAATTAATGAAGAACCAACTCTCAACTGACAACTTGGACTCGCAATTTGTGGAATATAATCCCTCTTGAAAGATGTGAATAGTCCATGTGTAACTCACCAGACATGTACAAGACCACTCACATCAAATTTTGATGAGAAAAGCCTAGAAATCAAAGATATTTTTGGGAAATTCCTAGACAAGGAAATAGTGGTAGTGTACACAAAGCCATCACTTCGATTTCAGTCCACAGAAATTTGTTTAATTCCTTTTAGATGAATTGAGAGTTTAAAGTTCTCTGTTTGTTACTTGCTGATACAATATGGCCCCAGAGAAACCAGGAGAACCAGATTCAGGCAAGGTATGTGAAACGTTTGATTTATGTTCATGCAAGATCAATTTTTGTTTTGATTATTTATTTTCTTAATTACATATATATTTACAAGTGAGTTCTCACAATGAAGATTTGAAAATTAAAATGAATAACCAAGAACATCATCATATTACTCTCTGCCAAAAAATGTGTGTGATAGATGTGGGAATCTGGTATTTTTAGAAATATTCAAATGGTAGTTGTATTTAAATGAAATGAAAAAATCAAGCAAATTTCAGAAAGTATTCTCCACTGGTAAGCTTGAGAACTGCTTTGATAGCAAATTAAAGTGAACCACACTGAAAGCTCTTCACCTTGATTAGATACCACTAAAATGTTTTATGGTTAACTCCACTTCAGGGCCATAGGAAGCAGCTGCTGATTTGGGGCCTTTTATGTTTTTAACAATAGCGAACAATACATCTAATTAATGCTTGTGACATAGCACCATTGTTTTCAAAATTATTGGGGACTGGAGCCCTGCTGCCCCCTGCTTCTATGGGCCTGGTTAACTTTTCAAAGCAGTTCTCAAATGAGATTCAAGGGAATTTCTATTCTTTTTAACATAGAACTACCAGATCCTGGAGATGCTTGGGAAAGGTGGTTTTGCTCATGTTTATAGGGCCTACAACAAGAAAGCTGGGAAGGAAGTTGGTATGAAAATGGTAAGTATCTATCCTCCAATTGTTTGGGCTTTTTGCTTTTAGTTGGCTACCCAATCTACACTGATTACATTGCCTTTATGCAATAAACTGGAGCAGGATTTGGTTGAAATAATTATGATTTTTTTTTGCAAGGTACAGTATGTTTTGATTGTACATGATTTATCAGTATCTTGCTATAAATTGCATCCAATTTTTACTTGCAGGCACATTTTTTACTCAGTTCTGCACAATATGTTTTCAATGATGTATCCTTTTTCAAAGTAAATTTCTTGAATGAGAATTTGGAATTGTTTCTTTAGAGCTTGAAAACTATCTTTTGAAGAGATTTCTTAATTAATGAAAGAACAAAAAAATTTGCAAGGATAAGTTATCAGGGAAAAATTCCTTTTGCTCTTTTTGAAAAAGATAAATATGTTGCTTATCATGAATTTGGGGGAGATTAAGATATCAGAAAATTAGAATCTAAAGTACATGTCATTTGTCCTAAAATGTTACCATTTGAAAATTTTGAATTTTACCCGATATTTGACTTAAGTTATCCCACCAGACATAACCTTTTTTGTCATAACTACTTCACCTCCGAAAACTTGAACTATCTGTTATTCTAACTCATTCCTTCCTAGAGCCTCAGTTCTTTGAAATATTCTTCCAGGCACTGTCTTCCAACTAGCTGTAACCTAGCAGCCTTCAAGTGTTCCATCAATTTTCTTGACCTTTTCGCCCTTAGCTATAAGTCCTCTTTCTTTCCAGTGCCAAGGATATTTGTATTATAAGTAGTCATGCCTTTCATTGGCGCAATGCGCTAAAAGGAAAACATTGTTCCTTTGGAGCTAAGGAATTCTTATTTCATTTGTTAAAGATTGACAAAGCTGCATTGCAAAGAAATGGAATGGCTAGCAGAGTTAGAAATGAAGTTGAAATACATTGCCAACTGAAGCATCCCTCTATTCTTGAGGTAAGCATATGAATGAAGAAAGACTGGAGAATATTTATTTATTTCTGTTAACTAGATAGATCAGTGATGGTTTTGTTCAGACTGAAGTTTTAAGCTTCAGCTCAAAAAGGGCAAACATTGAGCTTAACCAGAGTTCAATCATGAATTGTTTGCTATGCGAGAACTTGCAATGTTTACTGGGCCTATATTGGGTGAGTCATATATCGATTTTATCCCTGATTAGCATCATTCCGATGCTAACTTAAGGTAAAACGTAAATTAGAAATTATGTCAATTTAAGGAAAAAGCAATCATGACCACTTGTACTTTACAACTGTTGAATGAAACAAGATGATGATGTCCCAATCATGATGTCCCAACAGTTGATGTCCCAATGCGAAAGGCAATTTCTTATCTTAAGTAGGTTGTTACGGATTGATTCATTTAAAAACAAAACTGGAGATTGATATCTCTTGGTATCATTAGATATTTCCTGGCAATGAATAGTGTCTGGTGCAGTTGCTTTCAGTTTTCAGCATGTTCTCTTTTTGTCATCTTCAAGTTTTTCATCTCAAAGACTCTTTTAAAGGGTTTGTGCAAGGTTAAATGCAGAGCATGAAAGCCCATGCGACCGAGCGGTCGCAAGAAATGCTCGATCAATAATGTCCCGCTGGAAAATTTTTAATATATATCCTTTTGTCATGTATGGTTAAATTTCTCATTTTTCAAAGTAAGGAAAACCGTTTCAAAAATCAAGCAAAAATGACCTAACATAAATTGTAGAACAGTTAGAAGTGGCATTCATACTGTATACAGTACAACAAATACAACAAATACAAGATCAGCAAGTGTTGGATTTCCTTCATGCTTCTTAGAAATCATAAATGGTTTGTTATTTGGGATCCCAGTTCCACCGTTCCCAGGACCTCATACAAATTCATTTTTCTTGATACTGTTTGTGTGCATTTACATTAAACCAGTTACTGTACATGTTATTGAATAGCTATCTTTGGATCACGACCATTTTTTAAGGAACAAGACATTGTCAGTTCTCCAATCTTACAGGAAATTTAAACATTTTTTTTTGTCTGGTCGCAGGTGAGAAAATATTTTTTCATGCCCAGGTTAAAAGCCTCCCTTTGCAAAGATGCACACTCGCCTTGAACAGTGGATAGTCAAAAAAGTTCAGTTCTCCGATCTTACAGGAAATTTAAACATTGTGTTTTTTGTCTGGTCGCAGGTCAGAAAATATTTTGTCATGCCCAGGTTAAAAGCTTGCCTTTTGCAAAGATATACACTCGCCTTGAACAATAGATAGTCAAAGAAAAAATGCTGCGACTGAGTACTTTCTTTGTTCTATTTATAGACAGCTCTATTTATCATTGCACATCCCCTTTAAAATTTTACTGATTACGTTTGACAACCAAAAAAGAGCTTGCATCAAATCTTTTCTTATCATTCAGTTGCATAGTTTCTTTGAAGATGATGATTATGTTTACCTGGTGCTCGAGCTTTGCCCAAATGGAGATTTGCAGAAGTACTTGAAAAACAGAGGCAGACCAATGTCTGAGGAAGAAGGTTTGTTGTAAATTAAGAATATATCGTTTCTCGTGTTCAAAGTTTTTAACAAAATAAGCCTGCTACTTAACTCAGATTTCAAAGCTGTTTTCCGCAATTTTGCAAATCTCGCAAAGCATGATGGTCGACGGGCGTTCTCAACGAATTATGAAAGCGTCGTATTGTAACTTGGCAACGAGAAGGTTCGTCTAAAAATTCCAAAATGATGGACATCGAATGTTAATATTTGACCTTTCTAGCTCTCGTTTAAAGATTTGGTGGTTGGAAGTTCAGAAATCAAAATCGCGGCATTGTTTTCTTTGCATGATTTATTTTCTTTGTTAATGGAATGTTATGAGATAAAGATGAGCGATAAAGTACACGTATTTTGTGAAGGACGTTTTGATTTTCGACATTTTCAGCAAGTATTTTGTGAACGACCTTTCGATGTTTGATGTCAAGTTCGAATGATAAAAGAGTTCAAATTGAAAATTGTGTGTTTGAAACCCTGTAGTTCTCAAAGGATCTTCAAATTCAGATAAATTGTGTAGCTCTTAAACCCTGTAGCTCTGATTCAGATAAATTGTGTAGCTCTCAAAATCCTGTATCTCTCAAAGGATTTTTTTAATTCAGATAAACTGATATTGATTGTGTGGCTAACATATCAACTTTCATAAGAAGATTCAATTTGTTAAGGCAAGTCGTATCGTTCTCAAATTACAAGTGACCGCCCTTAGAAAAATACTACATCTCAGAGTCCTCCAAAACAGGCCAAAACGCTTTATCTAATTTTGCTAAAAAAAATACTCCCAGTTGAAAAATCACCAAAATTTGATTACATGGCCGACCTTCAATTTTCTTTTTTTATCAAGTAGATCAAGGACCGAATTATTTTCCAAGGCATAGTTGATCTTGTATTGGTTTAAAAATTAACAAATTTAGCTCCTTTTAGGGCTACCTGGTTTCGAATCATGCTGCAAAAAAGCACGGATGATTGCCAGATAAATTTCTTTGTACATGTAAAGCTTCAAATTTGGTCAGAAATGACAGAAAGAAATGCGCACTATCATTGGAGACTTCAATGAATGATAACGACTCTGAACATTTTGACTCTTTGGCAAGATGGAGTATTTTGCTTAAAAACTATAGCTCAAAATATGTTTTTCAACGTGTTATTTTCTACCTTGTTGTATCAAAAGCAAACATTTTATCATCTATGAATATTTTCGGGTATTTAATGGCCTTGCTCCAAGTCTTGCTCTTGATCAATAAACAAAAAATGGGAGGGAATGGAAAAAAGGAAGAAAGAAAGGGACGGAGAGCTTCCTTTTTTTCTTCCCCCTTTTCTTCCTCTTTCCCCCTCCCGTTTGTGTTTTGACCAAGAGCGAGACTTTTTTAACAAAGCAATTCAAAAAGAAATTTTATCAAAGGTTTTGATAATCAATTTTTGATGAATTTTATTAAACAGGAGTACTTTTTGAGACACCCGGTAATTTTTCTTATCTAAGTTGAAAAGTCAGCTGCAAAGGCATGATAAGTTTACCGGGATCTGATAACTGGTTTGAGAGCAGTAGGCTTTTAGACGTCTTTCCTTGTTGTTTACTCACCCGTCACACGGTTGTTACATGTCGGTGACATAACATTTCAGCAGAACACAATGGCGGCAAAGTTACAAAAGTGTGAGCAAATTATGGAACAAATTGAATGAAATTATAATTTTGTATTGTCTACAGTCTGCACGAGCAATTTTGCACAAATAGAGTTAGACTGTTTACTTTCGGCATCAGTTTTTTGAATATTGCATTTAAAAACTTTGAATTGTAAAGTTGGAAATTTGTCTTTGTTGTTTAACTTTACTAGGAAAATATTTGCCCAGGTGCCATTTTGTTGTCAAATGAAATTTTGAATTTCCACCATAACTTGATTAAATCGCCTCCAGTTTATTTGCCATACGAGAGTAAGCTTAGCATTCTAATAAGCCCAGTTACGGAAGTAACATGGGAGGGTTGAAAATGTTGAATATGAATGAACAGTTGAGATTGGACTTTTAGGCCACATGCATAGATACGGAAAAAACAAATGGGTTACTGCTGGGTGAGTCAGAGTAAATATGCCCCTTGTTTTGATATAGATTTTAGATGCTTACGCTTTACTCATGCACCTGATGATGCCGTATGGATGTACAGCCACGAGGGGGGGGGGTTCTTGGCCAAATTTTGGGTAGGGGTCTGCCGCGAGCATATTCAAAATGGTGCCGTTGGCTAGACCAATTTTTACGAAAATGGTACCCTAGGCTAGACCAATTTTGACCATTTCCTGGACCAATACT
>REGL01000196.1:215477-235896 GCA_004194395.1 Aurelia aurita complex sp. Pacific | reverse complement strand
TATAGTGCTACATAGAGTGAGGTTCTTGTTTCAAAGATATTTTGCATGAATTCAGGATTTAGCTGGTTAACAGTTTTAGTAATTTCAATACTATGCGCATACTAACCTGTTTTGTACAGGAAAACAGAAAGCTCGAGGTCTTAAAAGTACAGACCGAACTTGCGAGGTCTGTGCAACAAGACCGAGAGCTTTATATTTTCCTGTACAACTACAAACCGGTTAGTATGAGTTTTATTACCCGATAGCTTCTAATTTTGACTTTTTTTCAATGAAATTTGGACATGTAGTCAAACGTATTTAATAACTGTTATGTCGCTTGAGTTTATTGTAAATCTCACAGGCCTAAATCAGTTGCTGTTGTGACAATAACGCGTACACGTCCTTGTATCGTATTATACACGGCTACGGGAAAGCCGCGGGAAATGTGCGATTAACCAATGGGATTGGCGGGATTCTTGTATTGCCTCGTTTTTCAAACGTCAGTCAGGTAATAAAGAGGTATCTTAACATATTTACATGCATTGTGTATTTTTCAAACTTCCGCTGCATTTGAAAAACTTGTGACGAGGAAGATGATGAGAACAGAATGTGTGTTGTGTTATGTAAAAATCTTTGTGACCATGAAATTACAAATGATGTTGTTTTGCAGAAAATTGCTGACTTTGGTTTAGCTGCAAAACTTAACTTGCCATCTGAGAAGCATTACACGATGTGTGGTACTCCAAATTTCATTTCACCGTAAGTATGAATTAACTCCCTCTTACATTAAAGGGGCTGTACAAGATTCTTGTAAACAAAAATAAAGATCACCTGGCCGAAATTTCTCTCTAATTGGCGCGTGGCGTACAATTTCTTAGGCCTGCCTATTGCCTTTCGTGTGTTTAAGCTAAACACATCTGAAACTCGTCGCTCAGAATCCAGCTGTATCTTAACAATCGTTATTGGCATAAAAAATCTGAATGCGCTGGTGAATTCTACGGGGTTCAAACATGTAGAAAACATCTTCATTTGCAATATATCTGCTACTACTTGCCTAAATTAGGGAGAGAAAGTTTAGGATCTTTGGAAGTTTAGCTTGTACAGCCCCTTTAATGACCCATGCCATTGCTAACCACGATCCATAGCAGGCCCAAAGTTGACCTTTGTATGATACGAAGGTCGTTTCTCGAGTAAGTTCTGTTTGTTTTGCCTTTCATTAGCCGCCTATTGCATCATGGTTAATAATAGGTCTTTAAGTGCAAATACAGCGATGTTACAAAATATTGGACGGCGTTTCATCGCACGAAACATATCTTTATCGATAGATTTTTCACCTTTTCAAGGGTTTCTAGAGCTGAAAATTTTCGGAAAATTCATATTCATAGGTCTTGAAAGCGCAAAAAATCGGCAAAATTATATGGATCCAAGTTACAGTAGCCCTTCAGCAAGAGATTACTGTTTAAATCGCTCGAAACGAGACAGAGGTTGTTTTTCTGGAACTGTTCAAACAGGGAAATGTTTTTTTAGGAACACCCGGTATATGTTGTAATTTGTAAGTATATTGCAAATGATTCATCAAAATATGCTCAGTGAATGATTCATATTATGATAAAAGGAAGGAAATCTCTTTTGGCACCCCCCTGGTACATGTTGCGAGGCTTTATCACAGTTCTTTGTTTGTTAACAAAGGGCTCAAATCTTCAAAAAGGTCGGTGTAAAATTCTATTGCAATCTTCTTTGAAATAGATGGCTTTTGTTGTAAATCTAAATCTGTTTTAAATCTAAAAAATAGGTTGTAAATGTAAACCTAGGGTTTTTGCTGTAAATCTGCAGTGGACATTTATTGATATCTTGTTAAATGTGAGGATATGACGTCATCAAACTTCAATATCCTAAACCAGAAAAGCTACAGATTTCTGCTTGCCACCATATTGTAGACCTTCACAAACTATGGTTTCTTGAAGGTTATATCATTTTCTCTGTATAAGTTTAGGATCTACGATGATTTGAATTTTTTTCAGAATTTCCCATGAATTTAAATTGCCACCATTTTGAAAATAATCAAGATATCAAATAATTTCCAAGGCAGATTTCCAGCGAAGTACCATCAGTTCCTTTCAAGTCATTCAATTCAAAGAAAAATGTCATAGAATTTTACACCGACCTTTGTAAAGATTTGAGCCCTGTGCTTTGTTTGTTACATTCACCTATGAGTCATTTTTGGTCCTATGTTTATTGTAACCTTTTCTCCCTTTTGCAGGGAGATAGCGACAAGGAGCCCGCATGGCCTTGAGTCTGATGTTTGGAGCCTAGGCTGTCTTCTCTATGCATTGCTTGTTGGAAAACCACCTTTTGATGTGAGTATTTGTAACATGGCTATTTAGATTTACTTTAAATGACAGAAGCATTTTAGAAAAAATTAACCAACATAACATAGATCGCAAGCGGCGATAAAGAAGCTAGGANGACCACTTGAGCCGAACGTTGTTTGGTTGGGCCTATAGTGCTACATATAGTGGAGGTTCTTGTTTCAAAGATATTTTGCATGAATTCATGATTTAGCTGGTTAACAGTTTTAGTAATTTCAATACTATGCGCATACTAACCTGTTTTGTACAGGAAAACAGAAAGCTCGAGGTCTTAAAAGTACAGACCGAACTTGCGAGGTCTGTGCAACAAGACCGAGAGCTTTATATTTTCCTGTACAACTACAAACCGGTTAGTATGAGTTTTATTACCCGATAGCTTCTAATTTTGACTTTTTTTCAATGAAATTTTGACATGTAGTCAAACGTATTTTATAACTGTTATGTCGCTTGAGTTTATTGTAAATCTCACAGGCCTAAATCAGTTTCTGTTGTGACAATAACGCGTACACGTCCTTGTATCGTATTATACACGGCTACGGGAAAGCCGCAGGAAATGTGCGATTAACCAATGGGATTGGCGGGATTCTTGTATTGCCTCGTTTTTCAAACGTCAGTCAGGTAATAAAGAGGTATCTTAACATATTTACATGCATTGTGCATTGTTCAAACTTTCGCTGCATTTGAAAAATTTGTGACGAGGAAGGTGACGAGAACAGAATTTGTGTTGTGTTATGTAAAAATCTTTGTGACCATGAAATTACAAATGATGTTGTTTTGCAGAAAATTGCTGACTTTGGTTTAGCTGCAAAACTTAACTTACCATCTGAGAAGCATTATACGATGTGTGGTACTCCAAATTTCATTTCACCGTAAGTACGAATTAACTCCCTCGTACATTTAATGATCCACTGCTAACGACGATCCATAGAAGGCCCAAAGTTCACCTTTGTATGATACGAAGGTCGTTTCTCGAGTAAGTTCTGTTTGTTTTGCCTTTCATTAGCCGCCTATTGCGTCATGAAATATTGGACGGCGTTTCATCACACGAAACATATCTTTATCGATAGGTTTTTCACCTTTTCAAGGGTTTCTGGAACTGAACATTTGCAGAAAATCCATTTTCATAGGTCTTGAAGCGAAAAAAATCGGCAAGATTGTATGGATTTAAGCAAGAGATTACCGTTTAAATCGCTCGAAACGAGACAGAGGTTGTTTTTCTGGAATTGTTCAAACAGGGAAAAGTTTTTTCAGGAACATATGGTGTATGTTGTAATTTGTAAATATATTGCAAATTATTCGTCGAAATATGCTCAGTGAATGATTCATATTACGATAAAAACAAAGAAATCTCTTTTGGCACCCCCCCCCCTGGTACATATTGCGAGGCTTTATCACAGTTCATTGTTTGTTAACATAGGGCTCAAATCTATAAAAAGGTCGGTGTAAATTCTATTGCAATCTTCTTTGAAATAAATGGCTTGTAAGAAACCTAGGGTTTTCGCTGTAGATCTGCAGTGGAAATTTATTGATATCTTGATTAGTTTCAAAATGGCGGCATCTATTGAATGTGAGGATATGACGTCATCAAACTTCAAAGTCCTAAACCAGAAAAGCTACAGATTTCTGCTTGCCACCATATTGTAGACCTTCACAAACTATAGTTTTCTTGAAGGTTATATCATTTTCCCTGTATAAGTTTAGGATCTACGATGATAGGAATTTTTTTCAGAATTTCCCATGAATTTTTCAAAAATGGTTGACTTGCCGCCATTTTGAAAAAAATCAAGATATCAAATAATTTCCAAGGCAGATTTACAGCGAACACCATCAGTTCCTTTCAAGCCATTCAATTCAAAGAAAATGTCATAGAATTTTAGACCGACCTTTGTAAAGATTTGAGCCCTGTGCTTTGTTTGTTACATTCACCTATGAGTCATTTTTGGTCCTATGTTTATTGTAACCTTTTCTCCCTTTTGCAGGGAGATAGCGACGAGGAGCCCGCATGGCCTTGAGTCTGATGTTTGGAGCCTAGGCTGTCTTCTCTATGCATTGCTTGTTGGAAAACCACCTTTTGATGTGAGTATTTGTAACATGGCTATTTAGATTTACTTTAAATGACAGAAGCATTTTAGAAAAAATTAACCNACGCATGGCTCAGACAATTCAGTATATACCGGGTGTCTCAAAAAAGTACCCCTTTTGACTGGAAAAAGTAACAAGGCGATAGGACATTGGGACTTTCCAAGTTCATAGCTAATTTTGTTAAGCCTCAACTTGAATGCGCACGTCTTTGCTTTTAAAGTCGTCCACCAGACACAGGTGATACGAGTTCGCAAAGTCCAAATTTAGAGCGCATTTGAAACCAGAGGTTTTGAAAAGGGCCTGGCCACGATTTGATGTCATGGGCATTTTTTGCAAAAGAATTTCAAACTTTTGAAAAGAATTACACTTTGAAGCGTTTCAATCGTTCTTTACATTACTTTCCTTTTGAGGAATCGATCCCCACATTACATTCCGTTGCAAAAGTTATACGTATCCAAGGAGAGAATAAGAAGGAACACCTGCACGCTTATTTGGAGAGGTGGCACGAGTTTTTCCTCCTTACCACATCTTTATTGTATTCGTTTAATTAGGGTCGTAACCATGCGTCATTAATTCATTTCAAAGCAGAAGTCCAAAGTTCCTTTGGAAAATACCCATGATATCAAATCATGGCTAGGCTCTTTTCGAAACCTCTGGTTTCAGGTGCACCCTAATTTTGACTTTGTGAACTCATATCTCCGGTGTTTGGTGTACAATCTTTAAATGCGAGGTACGTGCATTTAAGTTGAAGATAAACAAATTTAGCTCTGCACTCGGAAATTTCTGATACCTTTTCGCTTTGTTCCCGTTCTCGATCAAAATGGGGTACTTTTTATTGAGGCACCCGGTAGAAACTACAAATTTTTGAAGACTGAGATTTGTTGATTGAGCGTCAAGTCTTATCAGCTTGGAAAATTTTTGAATCCTAACAAATTTGGTTGCATTCTTTTTAATTTTGCATCCTTTCGAAATTGATGCGTATCAAAATTTCCTTTTTAGATCGTTGTCACCAGAGGCTACTGACTTGATTAAACAGCTTCTCAGAAAAGTATGGTTCTAAATTCTATTTGGTGTTGAATTATGATAAAGACTGGGAATATTCTGAATTTGATATTTCATGTTATGAGTTATTATATTTTTCGACGTTTGAAAATCATCGACACTAAAGAATTATACAAATTTTAACATTTTCTTGATGTGATGCACCAGAGATCAAGGTAACTTAGCGAAACTGATTATCCTTGCTATGATTTTGAAAAATATCGAAATCATGACGTTGGTATGGGTATGCGCACTTGACTACCGAATCTTGGTGGTTCGAGTCCCTCTCAAACCTGCTATGCAAAGTGAGGAAATTGGCCAACTCTGTGATGCCAGGCTAAAGGAATCACGAGGTGTGGTCACGTCGAGAGAAAGGACCAGGACACTGCCTCGATGATCGTAAATTCTGAGCATTCGAAAAGCTACCTTTGAATGCTAGCTTGAAATAAGGAAAAATACCGGGTGTCCCAAAAAATTTATACAGATTTGGTTGACTCCAGCGATGTTAACTTAGCTTTAATCAATGGCTAATCACTCTCAAAATATTCCTCGATTGTTGACTTGAACATAGATACCTATAGATACCTCGTTTGTTGGTATTGGTGCTTCGAGAGCAGAAATATCAATATTGAAAGCTCAAATTTGCGTATACTTGCAAACCAGAGCTTAGGACTTTGGCCCAGCAAATTCCTGAAGCACATCGAAATTAAGGAATGAAATTAATGAAAAATTAAGAAACTTCCCAATGGGTGACTGGGGGTGACTTCTGGAAAACAGAATATCACAAGATCTAATATTGTTCAAATTTTATCAAGGCTATCGTTGATTTATACGCTATGCTTTAAGAATTTGCTTAGGCCAAAAGGCTAAAGCTCTGGTTTGCAGGAGAGGCAAATTTGAGCTTTCAAGATTATCTCAAAGCACCAATACCAACGAACGAGGTATCTAAGTTCAAGTTAACTATTGGGGGACNTTATTGCCAATATGTTAAATTAGTTTCAATAATTTACCCGGCTTTAGTCGGCCATTCCTTCCCGTGGATATGGGAGATTTCTGCCGAAAGCCCTTTCCAAAAACCTGCAAAAACGAGTGAAAACAATGAGCAATTTTGTCTTGGTTTTCCTTCCTAAAAATTTTGACACTCGTATGTATTCATGTAATTTGTCCTCTTGGGAGAATGGAATCCCACTGAATATGTTATTGATACCAGGGCAGGGGAAAGCCTTGTTCATCCTCTCACGTGCTAACGCCTGCATGCAGAAGTCATTGCTCTAAGGCCGTGCAAGGCAGAGATGTTAGGGAAGTTTGTTCATGATTTTGGGCACGTTTTGAAGGTTTCTTGAAGAGGCTTTTTCGATAAAATCCCTCATAATTTCAGAACGGAGTGGCCGATTTCAGTGAGGTAAATTTTAAAATAGATTTGAACATGTCTACCATTAAACTTTATATTTGCCGATATCATTATCTTGATATCCAGGGAGCCGTGACCTTTCAAACGGGGATTCCTTTTAATGACTCACCCGATAGTTTGGGCTTTAAACTGCGTTGACGTTTAGTGCTTTACTCCTAAAATTGTACTTTTTTTAGGTAAAAGACCAAAAAAGCTACCATTATTGTTGATCTTGTCATTTGACTTTGTGAATAAGCCCCCTCTCCTTTAAAGGACAAGTCCGGGGTTTCTACAATTAATGTCAAAAAGCAACCTTACCAGCTGCCGAACACCAATTGTGAGTTCTTTCCAAGTTTTGAGATCTCATTCTGTTGTAAATTGGTACAACATTTTTCGTAAGTAAGGCCCAATGTCGTCGCCATTTTGTAAGAGTACGCAACAAGTCTAGCCTCGGTTTGGAGGATCGATTTTGCCTTTGGCAAGTACTTGAGAGTTTTACGGGTAAACAGCCTCGTTCAGGTCGAAGGCGAAATGGGCGAAATGACGTCATAAATAATGACGTCATGTCGCTCATTTTGCAGATTGAAATACCCAATTTCGCAGAGAAAAGAGAGAGAATGTTGGAAAAAATACTACACACCATTCACAACATTGTAATCTTTCATTTTATCAACAATTATTCCAACCCCGGTCTTGTCCTTTAAGCCTCCCTCTGGAGTCTCCAAAACTAAATCATCTTCCTGGGCTTCATTGAGCTTTACGGTGCATATTATGTAAACAGGAATATAAAGACATTGAGATATTTTAATTGATGAGTGTGAGCAGATAATTCTTTGATCCTATGACGTTCTTATCGTACAAGGCGAAGATCTCCTCACATTTCAATGCTGAAATTGTAGATCGGTGGCTTAATTGCCACTTCTTTCCATTTGATAATCAATACCCGAAATGCTATTACTTGGTTTGTCACTCAATTGATGAAGACAAGAGCACTGAGAGCAACAAATTTATGGCATATGGTTTATTTTCTTTCAGACAGAAGCAGTAAGAAGCACACTGAACAAAGTTGTTCTTGCTGACTATGACATACCAAAGTAAGACATCTTTATTTGTTGTTTACCATTTACTCCCTAGATCACATATATTGTACCAAAGGGAAGTAAAAAACTTAAACACGCTCTTTGTTTGAAAGTCTTAGACTTCATACTCAGTCATGGCCCTTCAAAGTTTCTGACCACTTCCCTTGGCAAACGTTGTGTCGGGCAATTTTTGAACATAAATTTAGAATATCAACCCATTTCGTAAATCAGTTGTGTACAGCTAATACGTATAAAAATTGTTTCATTTGAAACAGCAGTATATTTCATACGCATGGCTCAGACAATTCAGTATATACCGGGTGTCTCAAAAAAGTACCCCTTTTGACTGGAAAAAGTAACAAGGCGATAGGACATTGGGACTTTCCAAGTTCATAGCTAATTTTGTTAAGCCTCAACTTGAATGCGCACGTCTTTGCTTTTAAAGTCGTCCACCAGACACAGGTGATACGAGTTCGCAAAGTCCAAATTTAGAGCGCATTTGAAACCAGAGGTTTTGAAAAGGGCCTGGCCACGATTTGATGTCATGGGCATTTTTTGCAAAAGAATTTCAAACTTTTGAAAAGAATTACACTTTGAAGCGTTTCAATTGTTCTTTACATTACTTTCCTTTTGAGGAATCCATCCCCACATTACATTCCGTTGCAAAAGTTATACGTATCCAAGGAGAGAATAAGAAGGAACACCTGCACGCTTATTTGGAGAGGTGGCACGAGTTTTTCCTCCTTACCACATCTTTATTGTATTCGTTTAATTAGGGTCGTAACCATGCGTCTTTAATTCATTTCAAAGCAGAAACTAAAATTAAAGTCCAAAGTTCCTTTGGAAAATACCCATGATATCAAATCATGGTTAGGCTCTTTTCGAAACCTCTGGTTTCAGGTGCACCCTAAATTTTGACTTTGTGAACTCATATCTCCGGTGTTTGGTGTACAATCTTTAAATGCGAGGTACGTGCCTTTAAGTTGAAGACAAACAATGTAGCTGTGCACTCGGAAATTTCCGATACCTTATCGCTTTGTTCCTGTTCTCGATCAAAATGGGGTGCTTTTTATTGAGGCACCCGGTAGAAACTTCAAATTTTTGAAGACTGAGATTTGTTGATTGAGCATCATGTCTTATCAGCTTGGAAAATTTTTGAATCCTAACAAATTTGGTTGCATTCTTTTTAATTTTGCATCCTTTCGAAATTGATACATATCAAAATTTATTTGTTTTTATTTTTAGGTCGTTGTCACCAGAGGCTACTGACTTGATTAAACAGCTTCTCAGAAAGGTATGGTTCTAAATTCTATTTGATGTTGAATTATGATAAAAGACTGAGAATTTTCTGAATTTGATATTTTGTGTTATGAGTTATTATATTTTTCGACGTGTGAAAAATCATCGAAACTAAACGATTATACAAATTTTAACATTTTATTGATGTGATGCACCAGAGATCAAAGTAACTTAGCGAAACTGATTATGCTTGCTGTGATTTTGAAAAATATCGAAATTATGACGTTGGCATGGGTATGCGCACTTGACTACCAAATCTTGGTGGTTCGACTTCCTCTCAAACCTGCCATGCAAAGTGAGGAGATTGGCCAACTCTGTGATGCCAGGCTAAAGGAATCACGAGGTGTGGTCGCGTCGAGAGGAAGGACCAGGATACTGCCTCGATGATCGTAACTTCTGAGCATTCGAAAAGCTACCTTTGAATGCTTGCTTGAAATAAGGAAAAATACCGGGTGTCCCAAAAAAATGTATACAGATTTGGTTAACTTCAGCGATGTTAATTTAGCTTTAATCAATGGCTAATCACTCTCAAAATATTCCTCGATTGTTAACTTGAACATAGATACCTCGTTTGTTGGTATTGGTACTTTGAGAGCAGAAATATCAATATTGAAAGCTCAAAATTTGTGTCCACTTGCAAACCAGAGCTTAGGACTTTTGGCCTAGCAAATTCCTGAAGCACATCGAAACTAAGGACTGACATTAATGAAAAATTAAGAAACTTCCCAATGGGTGACTGGGGGTGACTTCTGGAAAACAGAATAACGCAAGAACTAATATTGTTCAAAGTTTATCAAGACTATCGTTGATTTATACGTTGTGCCTCAAGAATTTGCTTAGGCCAAAAGGCTAAAGCTCTGGTTTGCAGGAGGAGGCAAATTTGAGCTTTCAAGATTATCTCAAAACACCAATACCAATAAACGAGGTATCTATGTTCAAGTTAACTATTGGGGGATATTTTTAGAGTGATTAGACATTGATTAAAGCTAAATTCACATCGCTGCAGTCAACCAAATCCGCATACATTTTTTTGGGACACCCGGTAGGATTAGAACCTTGAAAAATGATTTCAAACCTAGTTTCCAATATTGGCTGTGAATGATTACCAACTGGCATACTATCTTTGCGATCCTACCAAAACTTGTTTTCTGTATTTCATCGTTTCTGCTCTATATTTGAGTACTTGTTGCTAATAACGCCCTTATTTTTGTTTTGTAGAATCCAAATGAACGAATAACACTAGCAGGTAATTGATATTTTTGTTACTTCTAAGAAGTTTAATTCATTGAAACTGTTCCATCTTGTGAATATTTGCATTGTTGCTTCAGCCAGCAACATAAGCTCTGTGTTTTCATCTTTTTGAAGAAAGCTTTGAAAAGAGAAGTCATCATGAAACGTACTGCAAGCTTGTTCTTGCTGTGTTTGTAGTTTGTTTTCCAGAACAACTGATACCTTTTAGGAACTGCAGAGTGAAAATCGGAAGAAAGGAACAAAGGACTGTAACACCATTATGTGAATTTACCGTACATACAGGGTGTCCCTAAAAAATTGTGCCCGTCTGCCTAAAGAATGCGACGAAACGACAAAATATTCTCCCCAAACTTTTATATGATGTTTGGCGAGAAGCTTTTGTCATTTTGTCGCAATCTTCAGGCAATCGGGGCACAATTTTTTTGGGACACCCTGTAGAATGTTTGAGAGACTGCGAGAAATTTGAGAAAAGGAAAAATGTACGTTTGATTCTTCGGCTCGCCGGATAGTGTTTTTGGCGTAGTTATAGCATTGCGCCGAAATCTTCGAATAAATAAAGTATCGCCCATTTGTATCTCTATTAGAGCTTGTCGAAATTCTTTACATTTTGCAGTCACATTTTTCTGTTTAATGACGGATGAATCAAACGAATAGATAAAATAACAATACTTGTTATCTAGGGGGTATTCCAAAGCAATTATGTCCCGTTTGCTCAGCTTATAACTTCAATTGTCTCATTATTTATACCGTTGAATATGATTGGCTTCAGTTTTGGGTTTGAGACTTGATTGTTTGTGTTGATTTCGCAGGTGGTATACAGATTGATTCAAACAAAGTCTGAAGCTTTAAGTTGAAGCTTTCCTGTGCAACTGTGTACACAAACATTACCATTAAAGTTACGGTGTTACATTTCCTTCACAGCATATGCACAAACAGGGCACAACTTTTTTGGGACACCCCGTGAAGATTCCGGGTTACCCAAAAAACAAAACGTCACGAGCTAGATCGCACATAGTGTCCAGAAAGCAAATGCTATGAACACAGACAAGGCTCAGCTATCTTTTCAGATGTTGCTTGGTCAGTTTAAGTTATGCCTACTGTCCAAAAACACAGTTCAAAATATGAAAATTCATTCATTTCTTGGTTTATTCCCTCGTTTTCCAGTCCATGTTTTGAAAGATGTGAAAACAGCAAAACTCCAAATTTGTTGTCGAGCACGAAATTTGAATGCTGCAGTAAAAAAGGTCATTCATTTTGCAAACAAAACCTTTCCCCAAACGACTTCAAATCCATTGCTACGTTTAGTTTTCACAAAACGTTGACTGGAAAATGATGGCGATCATTTCACTCAAAAGGAGGAATCCGGGATTCGAAGTTTTCTTTGAATCTGGTTTTTGGGATGGTAATCATTGCTTCAAATGGCCATGCATCATCTTAAAAGATAGCTAAGCCTTTCAAAGAAACTGTGATACAAAGCATTTGACAATAGTTTTTCATTTCAGAGAGCTTGTTATGATCTACCTCGTGAAATCTTTTTTGCTTCATGTCACCCGGTACTTTTCCATTGGCGGTCCATACAATATGCCATGCTGAATCATGACTTTCAAATTTAGCAGCAAGATTTTGTGATATTGGAGGCAACAATTCCGATGGTGAATTTGATCCCTATTCAAGACCTGGCACGAGAAACACAAAACACCTAAATTGGAAATCTATTTCGTAAAAGAGGGGCGAATAATCTAATTTGGTCTTCAATGTAGGTTAATACTTGATAATGTATGAAAACTTGATTACAAAACAGAAGAAATTATTTTTTCACAGGCATTTTAGATCACCCATTCATGGACATGAAGCAAACAAGCTCGTACGAAAGCCGACAGGTATGTATTTTAAATATTTTCCTTCTTCACTATCAGATTTTTCCAGATGAATTATTTGTCTCTTACGTGTTTATTGGGCGCTATCGAGACTCATACAAAATAGTTACGTTATCAATTTAATCATTGCTTTGACTGATTTCACCGTCATTCAACAAATATGATGCATATGCTTATCAGTATACCAAGAGGTTCATTTAACATGATGTGCCAAAAGTTTAGTTCAGTTCAGTTCATTCGTTTTAGAAATTCCATCTAATACAACCCTAACTCTACATACCCACCTATCTAATTAATAATGATGAATTTGAAATTAAATACAACATTTTACATTACAAAAATACAAAATGATACTTAAAGATAAATGTAGGCAGACTAAATAGGTAAGTATGAAGAGCTATAGTGAGATTAGGGGAATTTTATACAGGAGGGGCTCCCTCAATAGGCAAGCTAATCGAGGAGGGAACAGCCCCTGTCTAAAGAAATTAACATATTTAAAGCACAGTGTAGATATAGAATAATATGTGAATTACTGGATGTAATTATGGCACAGAAAGTAGATCTTTACCTTGGTTTTGAATGAAGCTTTCGAATGAGAACTAATTCAACTTGTATTTCATCCCAAAGCTTAGGTCCTTAATATATCGAATGGAGTTGAGCCCATATTGAAGGGTGTTCTTTCGTGCAAGAAACAAATCACCTTTACTAGCCTGTCTAGTGTGGCACAGATTTACAGATGAACAGTGCAAAAGGGCTGTTGACTACTACTTTCAGTGGACTGTTCAAGAAATGTAAAAGGACTTTTTGGCACACCCCGTGTGGAAAAATGTTTCTCAAATCGGAACCCAGAGAAAAATTTATTGGCTATATGAAAGAATTTAGCAATCCAGCTTGTGTTTTCAATGGGATGGAAAGTTGCAGTGTGGTCGTACATAGAGTCACAAATGTGGACTCTTTTTTTATGCAAAGTGAACTAGTTCAGTCCAAAGAAACATAGCGTCGTGGAATATATGAGTAGGGTTTGATTTGATGATTTGTTGAACTGTTCATTCCTTGATGACAAGTTTTTGCCAGTTCTTCGGTAGTACAACACACATGTCATTAGAAGGCGAGAAAATGACAGAAATTATCTTGCAAGTGGAAACACATTTGCTAAAGAAGCCTCGCCCTTTTTTGTTTGAGCACCTTTTGCATTCCTGAAAGCATTTAGCTGACAATTTGAAGTACGGTAAATCCCCGCACACAAGAACCTCCTTTTTTACAGCCAGGGTGAAATAGGTTCTTATTTTAAAAGTACTAAGAATATTTTCAAGGTATAAAGGTTCTTATTTGAAGAGAATCTTCATCAAAGATTCTGTTATTTGTTTTAGTAACGTTATTATGTACCTAATAACCAACTCTGAGCTTGCAAACAGCAGGAGAGGAGATGTAAATTTTAACAGCCAACTGGGACAAAAATGAACTTAATAACGGGAATCCAAAATCAACGTTGCTACCATTGCAATAAGAGCATATTTTTTATCAACCTGAAACAAGTTCTTCATTACAAGGTGCATAAGTTATGAAAAACAGCCTCTTGGTTCTTATTTTTGTTGGTCCTTATATACAGGGATTTACTGTATCGATTTTTCCGATTTCAAACTCTTTCTTAGCAGCTAGAGCAGCGGTTATCTTCTTGTTGCCTTTTTATTTCAGCATCATGTTTGTCGCTCAATCGACAGTGGAAATGAAACTATGAGAACAGACATGACAAATGCAGACGCACGTAATATCCATCAAGTGAAACGCGTTGAATCTAGAAATCTACTTACTGGCATAAGAGAGGTTGATCCAGAAACATCGACGCATATTTTGAAGCATCCACCATCGCCGCCAGTTAGATTACGTTCAAGGTCAGTGTTAGCCCTTGTTTATATTTACCGGGTGAGTCAGAAGATGTATGCATTAAAACATAGTAATAATAACAGTATAGTAATAGTGTTAATAATAATATGTTAGTAATAATAGTAATACAAAAGTATTACACCGATTTCAAAAATTACTCCAGTGCCTAACTGAGGGTTTTGCTTAATTTTGAGGATTCATTCGTTATCCCAGTGTCAATGAAGAATTTGCTTCGATTAGCTTTTCTTAAGATTATAATTGATTGGCTAAATTTGATCAATGTTTCAACCATTAGAATGGTAAGATAGTGTTTTTCTTAGCTCATGCATCGCTTTCTAATGATACAGAAATGCTTGAAATGCTGTTATGCTTTCCCGTCAATGCCTTAGCATCAAATAGTCTAAATCTATTGGGTGAGTCAAGATAAAGAATCCCCGTTTGAAAGGCCACTGCTCCTTGAATGTCAAAGCAATAATATTCAAAACTGTCTTGTTTAATTGCCAAAAAATCAGCCAAGGTGTCAAATATATTGCACGAATGATTAATGTATCTTCAATTTGGCTTGAGATGAACTTCAGCTACTTTGCTGTAATGTACTTTGGCAATTTTTGATATCTTTATTTTTTTCAGAATTACAGTATACCGTTTCTTCTATGTTTTATGTTGCATTGTCATCAAATTCCTAAATTGCAAAACAGAAAAGCTACACATTTCGGCTTACCACCTTGTTATAGATCTTCACAAGCTATGGTTTTCTCGTGTATTGTACTATTTTGCCTCTACTAACAGGCGAATGTTTCTTTGTGGCAGATACACTACCTTTCTTGCAAAGATTTAGTTGTTTGAGATACATCTGTATTTCTCTCCTAGCCAAAGCAGTCGTCGTTCAAATATCAGTGAGGAGGACTCTGCGATTCTTAGTGGTCGGCATTTTTTGTACGACAATATTCAGACAGAAGTGAAGACCGTAGGCGAGTCAAGCTCTTCACGATCTGTCGGATCCGACTGTCGGTACCAGAATCAATGTTCCTACGACGAGCAAGGCAGTAGTTATGGTAGTAAAGAAAACTATCATCGCAGCACTAACTTTTGTACGCTATCGAATCATTCAAAGAGATCATGTGATTGTAGTGCGATATCAGAGCTACCCCAAAAACATAGCTCCACTGACAGTGGCAGTTCTCGTGTGATCTTAAAAACGAAGTCGGATCAAAATATCTTGAAACAGACTTCACACAGACAGATTTTATCCGACAGGACTAATACTGTAGAGGATGGTACGAGGCTGAACAGATCCAGTGCTAAACAGCATTGGCGGTTCGTGTCTGCTGAGGATAAGGAAAATCGGACGCAAGCTCATCACAAGGTTAGACCGTTGGATCAAAGAAACCCTCAGGTGGATCATGGACCACGGAAAGATATGAAGAAATCCCATAGCTTAGAAGACATAATGGAGCCGTTAAATGTGCAACGACTGCGACCAATCAGACAGAAAACTCGCAATGTTGTCTTAAGCATATTAGACGATGAGACTGTGTGCCTTGAGTTTATTAAATCAAAATCAGGAGAGATGTACGTAACAGAAGTGATCCGTGTTTCAACTGACGGTAACAAAGTGACATGTTATCAACCTAATGGGAGAGACGGTGTACCATTACTTGCAATGCCAGCTGATATTCCCAAATCTGCAGTTAGTTATGCGTTTAGTGGATTACCGCAGAGGCTGTGGAAGAAGTATCAATATGCTGATAAGTTTGTTCGTCTTGTACGCATGAAGTCGCCTAAAGTAAGTTATTGTTTTGTTGTTGAGAGTTGTAAAGGCTTTGAGTCATGATAGATAGACCTGATTGGTCGCATATCATGTGACTCATATGATACAGATTAAGCACCATGCTAAACAAACAAAGGAACTGTTGTAACACCAAAAGGAACTGTTGTAACACAATGCATTTCTTGTGATCATTTTCATTTCAAACAAGGCTTAGCCAATCAGATACGCCATTAAAAGCCACGAGTCAGCAGATTCCTTATCATGGGTATACGCAGACTATTTGTATTCAACATGACTCAATGCCTTTAAGATCTTCACGAAGTTTGTAGTAATTGAATTTCGGTGGAAGGATGTCGCTGAACTTTTTGGTTGCTACAATTATAAGCGAGATTACTTCATTGACTTATTTATTCAAGTATAAGCGGGCAATCGAGATAGCGGATATCAACATTGTGAGACACTTTTCTCGTGCTTTATAGTCGGGTTTCTTAAATTTTGGCCCAATTCTTGTAGTGAAAGTTTATTGTCTATTTTCTTAATTTTTCATAAAATTGAATTCCAAATGCGAAAAATCTTTGAAGGTCGCTTTTTTAACCCAAGAATAACAAGGAAGAACCAGATAATAAAGAAAAAGAATACTTTTTGAAAAACCAAGCGCAAACCGAAATCGAAGAAGTTTCTTAACATCAAATTAACCTCTTACCGCTTCTAGTAGAGTTTCTTTATTTTTGGGAAGAGGCTACTACAGTTTCTTATGAGTGGTTTTTATAAGTAAAGTAGAGTAGGGCTTGGATGGGAAGCTGTGTCATTGAATTATTTGACTTTCTGAACTTAAAGATCGTTACGCTTATAAAGAGATCGTACAACGTGGTCGCAGAATTATTGAAATTTACACTCGTTTTGTGAAGAGAATTTCGGTCTGATAACTGCTTCTGGCCGAACCTTCAAAATCATTTTTCAGCTGCCAAGGCATGTGCTTCACAGCTTCAGTTGAAGTAAACGACATTAATATTTTTGTTTATTCCCTTCCATTTTAATTTATTGCCAGGTGACCTTTTATTCGAAAGAAGCAAAATGCGTCATGATGGAGAATTCACCAGACCCAGACTTCGAAGCGACGTTCTATGATGGTAAAAACTACACGTTTTTAAAGCTTAGTATCTCCGCAAATACATTCCTGTCTTCGCTTTTATCATTTGTCTTCTGACGCCAGGATAAATGGGCCCCCTTTACACCGTTGTCAGTCGGGCTATTTGCTAATAAGACTTCACATTTATATAAAGAAATGTATGGAACGAGGGAACAGTACAGAATTAGTAGCGTTTATTGACAAAAGTAATGCATTTTACTGAAGGCTACAGTAAAAACCTTTGTTCTATCTTTGTTGTGCTATCTATTTGCCATGTCCCGCCACCTTCTAAGAAGCCTAAAGGATTATTAATTACTCCAGTAGTAGCTGACTGCATTGCATTTGCCGAGTGTAGGGAATTCAGATTCTTGGGTTTCTGATCTTGTGAAGGATAGATTTTTTCGGCTAAGGGTTTGTTTAGCCCATTACAATCAAACAAATTCATTTTGACAGCCACTTTTAACGCAGAAAGTTTTTGCCTAAAAGTATGCGCTCCAAGGAGATAAACGATTTTGTCGGCCACTGCTAAACTGTAATCAAATCAGTTACCTTCATTTTAGAAAAGCCCCCTTGGTTGGTATAAAAGAAAAGATATAGGAATTGAAATCCTGTTGTGAAGTTTAGGTTCAATTTACAGGGTGTCCCAAAAAAATTGTTCGACGTTTGATTAAATACAAAAAAATAACGACATGTGCTCCCTGTTAACATAACCATATTGCTGAGATTTTAAATTAATTTTAGACACCAGAAACTAACAAATCGGCTAAATATTGACGGAATTACGAGCGTTCGAAGTTCAAGTTTGTGCGAAAGCTGAAACCAGACGCCCCTAAATTGCATATTTAGTGAAAGTAGAATCTCGTTTATTTAAAGCAAATCAAATGGAATTTGAAAATAACTTTCCATCAACTAGCTTTCTATAACATTGAATCAAGGTTATGGATGCTTGGAGGAATCCTGTTCAGCACAATTTAGAATTTCCCCATCTCTGATTGATTAAGTTTTCATTCCGTGTTTTTAAGTACTTGCAGTCTTAAGTAAATTTTGGCAACGGTTACAAGAATTAGATAACTATGGAAGTCTTTTGTGGTTTGCTCTGATATCGACGAGAGGTAAAACATTGGACAGCCTTCTTTTACCTCGATTTTAGAACGTCTTTTTGGAAAACAAGTCAGTTAGGGGCGTCTGGTTTCAGCTTTCGCACATATTTGAACTTCAAACGCTTGTAACTCCGTGAATTCGTAGCGGATTCGCAAGATTTTTCTGTCTAAAATTAATTTAAAATTTGAGGAACAGGGATATCTAACCAGGAGCCTGTACCTTTTATCGTTATTTTTCAACATTTAATCAAACGTCGAACAATTTTTCTGAGACACCCTGTAGTATCGTAAGCAAAGCCCGCATGCACATAAGAGATAGAATAGAGTATCATTCGATATGTGCAAGACCACGAGTCAGCCTCGTACAGAAACAATGTATGCACATGCGACATTAACATGCATAGATCATTATGCCATGTTAGGAAATAACGGAAACGCAAATGGGTGTAACAGGTTGGAACTCCAAGAAATAGGAACCTTGCGTGTAGAGTACTACTCCCTTGCGTAGGCGAGTGGAGGGGCGGGGAGTAACTCACACAAATATTTGTCGTAGCAGTAGAGTAAGAGAAACCAGGATAGTCGTCGCTAGCGAGGCCTACGTAAGTAGTGCATAAATGCACACCAATGTAAAAAATGTCATCGAAGTGTCTGCATTGCATTTTACCCGAAAGAACACACAGGGAAGGGAGATCTTTCACAGAAATCCAGTGAACTATTTTGACCTTTTCGGCGCTCCTCCGAACCCCATCTATCAAGTTGCTGTGATTATTGACTGACAAGCGAAAGCATTTGCCAAAAACTTCCTATACTGATCATTATCACGATTTCAAAGTCATGTACCACTCGGATATTGACGATATTTTTCATCCTTCCTTGCAGGATCCAAAGTCCACATCTCTTCAAACAAAATTCGCATAATCTGCTCGGATGGGAAAACCTTTGAACTGAAGAGCTGCGACGAAAGTGCAAGATTATCCGAAGATGCCTGTCACCTTTTGAAACATGCCAAAGAATGTCAACAACGTTGCAAGAAACTGGAAAGATGTATGGATGATATACAGGATTCTGATTCGGATTATCTTTTTCCGATTACTGTGAGTCGTAGACCTGCCGGAATTGCTAGCAGTAAGGAAAAGCAAAGCGGTGGATCATGGTAATCATTTTTCTCCTTTATTTAAATGGTGTGATTTGTTATCAATTTTTGGTCCTATGGGAGCCTAAATTTGCCATACAAGCGTAGGAGGCAGAAAAAGAACTCTGATACCCTTGAGAATAACACTAAGTTAGACCATGATAACGATCTAAGAACAGTGACGATGTGGGTAAATTCATTCACAAAAATTTCTTGGTTGCAAAATGCCTTAAAAAGGGCCTAGAATACTCATCAAATGGTAAGGAATCTCCCCAGACAGAACAATACGCAAGGGCATTTTAGTTCTCTCAGACGTTATAAGAAATAGATGTTCAAGTAAATGCTAAAGATTTTGAATCCCGTGGCAATAAATGTATAGACAATGTCTATCACCAGTGAAAAATATACTTTATTTATCGTTCTGTGCGAGAAGTTTCTTTATGATTTGATCAAGGATCTAGTAGTATCTTGGGCCTTTTTCAGGCATTTGCAATGGTGAAATATTCGTAAAATCGAATTTACCTGTATTTCCAGTGCTCATAGAAACACGAGAATACTAAAAAAACACAACAATCTCTCAGCTATGAAGCAGAAATCGATTCATTCCAAGCCATCAAATGTTCTTTGTGCTATGTATTTTCAACGGTTAAGGACTTTTTTCTGGCTCACCCAGTAGATATTTTGCACAATACTACAATGTTACTCATGTTACCGAAATTTGCTGACTTTATCAGTCAGCATTCCATCATTATGCTAAAATTGATTGAACATCCAGAATTTATCAAAAATTTTTCGCAAGCTTTGAATTATTGTGGAGAGTGTCTGCCCTTTTGTTTTTAATATGTCATAAATGGTTCAGGCTAGACAGTTGAATTATTATTATTATCAACTGAATGCTGAATTTATATACTGGTTCAATAAGAAAATATTGACCTCTTTACTTCTGAAATACTCGAAGAAATGCACCTTGAAGGGGCTTTTGCAACCTGCATGCTTTGTGCACCATTTTGTGGTCTCTGTGTTGTCGCCCGCCAAC
>REGL01000196.1:197013-207713 GCA_004194395.1 Aurelia aurita complex sp. Pacific | reverse complement strand
GAGAGAAAAAGGAGACAAGGAAGAAAGAAGGACGGAAGGAAGATAGGATGACAGAGAAAGCAAAAATTGAAAACATAAAGAGACAGGAAGGACTAAAGAAAGGCAAGAACAGAAGAAAATTAATGCTTGGATTCATTAACAGTTTTGTGATCCAAGAAGCTTTAACAGTACTTTTAGTTCCCAGTGGATTATCGACTACACTGAAATCTGTGACTACAGAAAATTGATAAAACAATGGAAGGAAGAATTCTGGTTTGACGTTCCTTCGCAGGAAGGCAAATATTTTTTCCACCTCTGATCCTGGCCACAAGAAGCTGGGACACAGGCAAATTTCAGTGTCTTCATGGTGTTTCCTAAAATATCGAGGAGAAAACATACGTTTAGAGTCTCCAAATCCCCCCTCCCCCCAACTTCAATGTTGAGAAGGTCGAATGGCGTTTGATTCAAGCAACTTTGAAACGGGGGGAGCGGGGGGCACGTAATCAAAGACCGAAGTAGTGCAATTTTATGATTTGTCCCAAGTATTTTGGCCAAGATTGTAGCTTCATGGATTGAAGATGAAACAGCAGCCTCCATTGTCATAGCTCTCATGAAAATTCCGATAATCCTCGGAGAGTTCCACTATTTCTGACCTCACAGAAATTATTGCTCATCTCACGTGAAGATACTTTTCACTGCAAAGAGCAAGACAAAATGGCCAACCGCTGGTTTCAGTCATCAGGCAAATTTGGTCTTCTGAAGGTCATAGCTCCATCATTTTTCAACGGATTTTTACGGGGATGGTAGCAAACTTTAATTGAATATCTGAAGAGCAACATCATGCAAAAGTTTGGCGAGATTCTTTTGCCGCTTTGTCGCAATCTTCAAGCAAATGGGGCATGGCACAATTTTTTTGGGACACCCTGTATACCGTTGAACTCTTTTCCTCCTATGAAAACAGACCTATAACAGGTAACATTGGCTAGCAGTGCACCAGCTTGGTGTTAACCGTTGGAATAGTGCATTTACTGTCGGTGATTGACAAGAAAAGCCATATTTTCCTCAACACACCTGTCCACAGCCATGAAAGACTGCAGAGAACATGACTACCAAACACACCAAAACTCAAAAACAGAGAGAAAAAACAAAAAACAAAACAATACGGGAGGTAGGGGCAAATGAACTTCCTCGAATGGCTAGGCCAGCATGCCTAAGCGACTCAGCAAGGCACAAGGCTAACTTCCACGCCCTCACAAATTACCTCAAAATGGGAAGGAGGTCGACTATTGTTTGGACAATTCGCAGGAAACACGCACTCTTTCTTTGGGGGTTTACATCCTTTAATAAATCTGATTTTACGAACAAGCCCAGCTCTTTGTGCACCGAATGAAAGGCAAATCGAACAGAAACTATTATTATTTATTTATTTATTTATTTATTTATTTATTTATTTATTTATTTATTTATTTATTTATTTATTTATTTATTTATTTATTTATTTGTGTAAGCATATTTCAACACAAAAACCTATGAATAATTACAACTTTAACGATTCGCTGATCTTACTGGGGATCGTGCTTCGGACAGGATGCTAAGGGATGCTAATTTTGCAGGAAGTCCTTAAGTTTCCTTTTCAACATGGTATTGGGAAACTTTTTCCAATTTACAGTGAGATTTCGTTCCACGTCTTTGCACCAGAATGGAAAGAGCTCCCTTCAAAGAATTTTAGGTCCTGCCTTGGGATGTCTTGATCTAAGTGATTTCTCGTTTCCTGAAACAACTTTCACGTCATACGAAAAGCCTATTTTACAACCGCAAAGGATCATGGTTTGCTATAGGTCTTTACAGATCTATATTACCTGACTGACAACGTTTCAGAAATGAGGCAAATACAAGAATCCCGTCAATCCGTCAATTCTGAAGGTGTTGTGGCGCAATGGTGTAATCCTCTGACATTGCAGCCAGAACAGTCAGGCGGACAGGGTTCAATCCCAGGTAGAGCCCCACCACTTGAGCGTCATGACAAGGGGTCGCGGACTCGATTAGGCCTATTCTACTTCTGCGATCCCAGCGCTTGGCGCTAAAAACCGCAACTTCACCTTCACTTCATCCCATTCGCACATTTACCGTCATGCGATACAAGGACGCATTTTTGTCGCCACAGCAACTGCTTTAGGCCTGTGATGTTTACAATAAACTTAAGCGACATAACAGTAACAAAGTGCGTTTGACAAAACAATATAAGTCAAAATTAGATGCTATCAGGTAATAAAACTCGTACTACCGGTTTTGTCGTTGCACAGGAAAATATAAAGACCTCGAGCTTTATATTTTTCTATATTTTCCTGTACAACACAAAACCGGTTAGTATGCGCATAAAATTTCCGATGATAAGCAAGGGCATTCCCGGAGCAATATATTCGAAACTGAAGCGCATTTGATTTGATTCTGTGATACAATTAGCTGAATTAAAGCTAATTGCTAGCCGTTAACATTAAAGCTAATTGATCATGAACATGATTTGCTTGAGTCGAACATTACGCCTCTAATTTTTAGAAAAAAATCTGGACGGAATATCACACACTTAGGTCAACGGAAATTGCTTATTGCAACATCATAGTTCATCCGCCACTCAATATATTTATCGAGTCCTTTGATATTCTTTCGATTAGATTACTGCAGGTGGCTTGAAAGCATTTGCGCAATATTTTGATGAAGGCAATAATATTGAAAACAAAAATAGCAATTATGTATTGAATGTATCAAACATTTGCCTAAGGGTACCGAAAATGAATGGTTCTGGATTTCCCACTGTTCGTATTGAAAAGCCTTGTTTACACAGCTTCACTGGAAAATCTTCATAAACTTGTTTACTGCACTAAAACTTACGTTTGCAAATCTAAAAGAAATTAGTCTCGACCGAGGGGTGTATCACTCTTCCGAAAAGGCGTACGAGATTTTTTTAAACAATAGGATTTTTAGGGATTTTTAAGGATTTTTCTTGAAAACAAAAGGATTTTTGCCAAAGGTGTACGAGATTTTTACAGAATGATTCGCCCCTCGGTCTCGACATCATTTGAGTGTATTTACTTCTTTAACTAAAACGAGGTAGCTTTTACGAAAATATTGTATAGTCTGTAAACACAAATATATTGTTTATTTTCACCAACATTTTTCGTATTATCAAAATTTTGTGCGAAACTTTTGTGTGAATTTTCTTAGTTAGAATTTTTGCTCGCAATACCTCTGTTCGAAGCATGCAGAGTAGGAAAAAGGAAATTGTTTTCAATTTTTCAGACAGTGTTGTATCCATTTTTATGGTTGTATCCAAGGCCCTTTTGTTGCAGGTTCAAAGGTATCTTGTGTTGTGCGGACTGATTTATCTACTTTTGCAGTGTGCAAAAACTTTTTTTCAGTTGCTAATCAGCGTGTCAATGATATACTGGGTGAGCCAGGAAAAAGTTTCCGCTTTCGAAAGCTTGATGCAGCAAGAGTACTTGGCAGATTTGAATTCAAGTTCTAGATAATAGCCGAACGATCAAAATACTTTTATGATTTATAGGTAAATTTGACTTTGCGAAAATTTCTTGGTTGTGAAATGCCTGAAAAGGGTCCAAAACACTTGATAAATCAAAGGACTGCCCTCAAACAGAACAATACGCAAGGTCATTTCACCTCTCTCAAGAGGTATAAGAAATAGAGCTCCAAACAAATACTGATTTTTTTCAATCCAATGGCAATCAATAATGTGCAAACGTTATCTCTAACCTGTGAAAACTTGTGCTTTCTTTATTGTTCTCTGCAAGGAGTTTGTTTATGATCTTATCAATTGCTTTAGGCCATTTTCAGGCTTTTCGCAACCATAAAATTTTAGCAAAGCCGAATTTCCCTATATTTTCAGTGCTCATAAAAGAATCGAAAAAATCACAAAATACTTCAGTCTCTCCTGCTATCAAGCAAAATTGCATTCATTGCAATCTTTCAAGTATATTTTGTGCAATGAATTTTCAAGGTGGGATCATTTTTTGGCTTACCTGCTATTTATAAAATTTGCCATTGCATTGCACAACATCATAAGAAATGCTTCAATTTTTTGGATCTTTCTCCGATGTTTTCAACTTGAAAATTGATATATATCCTCCTAAAAATTGCTAATGTAAGTCAGAGTGCAACTTTTTTTATCAAAAACTTGGATCAGCCAAAACCACGCAAAATTTGTTGATTTAAAGTGAAAATTTTTCTTTTTATTATCAAAATGTTCTCCATTTGTTTCTTATTTTTGGGTTTATCAATTACTCTGCAGTTTCTACCACTGATATAAACTTGTTTCTCGGCATAAAAACACACAAGTAAGCAGAAAAAAGTCTATTAAGCTTAGAATAACAAATTGCAGAGAAGATTACTCAAGTATAAGGTCTCAACAACATTGTTGCCATAATATCGTTGAATTTAGTTTCAAAAGTTTCTTAGCATTGCTCAAACAAAGTACCAGAATTTGTTAATGTTTGGGCTATCCTTGTGCTGTTTCCTTATAAACTAGCGTAAATGCTCTATTTAGCTCCCTTTCAATTGAGTCCCCTTTTTAACATACCCCTCGCTTGTAAGCCAAAATCTTAAATAACACCCCTCTCTATCAGCCCCCCCCCCCACTTATATTAGCTGCTGGAGGTTACAAAAGATTTTCCATTTACTTGGTGAATTAAGCTTGCATGTTGATTTCGACATGATTTGGGATAAGGGCTATGTAAAATTGGTGCAGTTCACTCGTAAAATTATATGTTAATTTCGCAAAACATAAAATAAAAAGGGCTAAAAAGCTTTCATTAATGTCCTACTTTTGAGAATTGAAGGAGGAAACTTTTCGCGCGTGTTGACCACGAAGGAGAAAAACAGGAAGATATGTTGTTAAAGAAGAGAGACTATTCTTATCATATTCACACGAGAATAGCATGTCTATGTGAAAAACAAGCGCAAATGGAAGTGAAAAAGGAGGCGGAAATTTACTCTTCATATTCATTTTTGCAAAATGTTGGACAGAAGAAACTAAACAACAGAAAACCACTGGTTTTCATCTATTATTGTGCAAAAGCGAACTAACATGTGGAAATTGAGAGGACATCCGAATCGAGCTCTTTCCACTCGAATGTCAGATAAGATAAAGTCAGAAGGTCGAAACCAATTGTATGATTAGTATAAACCTCACACAGGCACGCGGTTCACAGTCGATGATGTGAAAATGTAAACTGAAATTTCATGAATATTGAATGAGCTAATTGGAAAACGAAATCACGAAGGGATCATCGCAAGACGTACATCCGAAATGTTCTAAATTTCTAAGCACACGGAGAGGGGGGGGGTAGTTTAGGTCGAAAAACTGTGTTACGAAAGAATATAGGTAATTGGTTTCAAAAATTCAATGTGGCGGCTTTGACCGAATTACCCCTCCCCCCCCCAGCAAATGATGTCTTCTTTGAATCCTCGATAGCTTAATCGACAAATGGTATACGTGCTTTGTTGCTTTAATGATAACCGCTTAGATTTAGAAAATGTTTTCATTTCATCGTTTCATTCTTCTTCAGCTATGGTCGCTCAGACAAATTTCCAAATACCTTGAAGATAAAGTTGGGCAGTGTGCCATCCATTATTGAGCTTCTAGCTGCAAAGGCATAGAACACACCAAAAGTATGTAAAATACTATTTTTAATCCTAAATACCGGGTAACTGCGAAACTGTTCACCTTTTCAAAAAACTGCCAAATCCTACTAAACAACATAGGGCTCAAATCTTTAAAAAGGTCGGTGTAAAATTCTATCACAGTTTCCTTTGAATTGAATGGCTTGGAAGGAACTTAGCATTTTTTGCTGTAAATCTGCCGTGGAAATTTATTCATATCTAGATTAGTTTCAAAATGGCGGCATTTGTTAAATTTAAGGCTATGACGTCATCAAATTTTAAATCCTAAACCAGAAAAGATACTGATTTATGCTTTTCACCATATTGTAGGCCTTCATAAACTGTGGTTTTCTTGAAAGTTATATGATTTTTCCTCCTTTGGTTTAGGATTTACAATGATTTAAATGTTTTCAAAATTTTCCATGAATTGTTTCAAAAATCATTAAATTGCCGCCATTTTGAAAAAAAAATCAAGAAATCAAAAAATTGCCATGGCAGATTTACAGCAAAGTACTATAAGTTCCTTTCAAGCCATTCAATTCAAAGAAATATGGAATAGAATTTTACACCCACCTTTTTAAAGATTTGAAAGATTTGAGCCATATGCTCTACTAAACTGATTCTACTAAACTACTAAACTGATCATGCTAGAGTTCTGTCCGTTTGTGAGAATTTGTGTTTGTGTTGTGGCTTCCTGGTTATGAAGCATGCTAAAAATCACAAAATGCGATTTACCAAACTGAATTTTTACCCCGTGCCATCGCGTAACTCAGATGCTCAATGTCTTCGATAAAGCTCTTATCTCATGTAGGCCTCAAACCATGATCCAATCAGAAATAGCCTTTTGGTTACAAGTACGATTTTTGTGAAATACTGTTGTTCAAAATATGCTTTCAGTAGTGATAGCTTCCTTAGTCCAACCCGTTTGACTAAAAATGACAATCACATCTCTGAAATTGATTTGTTTTGCCTGAAAGGACTCTTCAAGATCAGTAATATAGTAAGATTTTGATCTTTTTGCAAAAAGGTTTGCAAAATTGTTGTAGTCACCCGGTAGCATTTTATGAAAGAACGCCATTTGAATTTTTCTCAAGGGACATAAGAGCGGAACAATAGAAGTCACTACTCCTCCATAAGCTACGCAACTGGAGCACTATTGTTTGGAACACAATGTATATGTTACTTAGGAGAAAATTGATGCAATATAGCAAGGACAGATTTGGTAAGACAATAGCACGAGTTGGTTTGATTGACACCGCAATTCAAATAGCGATCGCAGACAAAGGAAATTCTCTCAACCAGAAATTCAAAACAAACAAAGCTGCAAAAGTTTCTCTGCAAAACAGGTGCTAGCACGCTCGTTGTGCATTCCAGAAATTGTTTTTAAGAGCAAACATGAGCAAATATCATCGAAAGAAGAAGGATACATCTACACATCTACCACGGGCATTTTATTTCTTTGATTCAGAGGCTGAGCAGTAAGTGTTTCAATTACACCCAAAAATATAAGGGAATTGAATCGCCTCCCAATCGGCTTTTGAACCAAATTGATTAAATGCCCATGGCAGATGTGTAGATATATTCTTCTTCTTTCGATTTATGCTCATGTTTTCTCTCAAAAACAATTTCTGGAATGCACAACGAGCGAGCAAGCTACCTGGGTTTCAGGGCAACTTTTGCGGCTTTGTTTGTTTTGAATTATTGGTTGAGAGAATTTCCTTTGTCTGCGATCGTTAATCGCTTTGAATTGCGGTGTCAATCAAAACAAACTCATGATATTGTCTTACAAAATCTGCCCTTGTTATGCAATAGACCATTTTGACAATTAAAAAAGGAGACTGGGGAGAGTGGTTTTTGTAAATGGCGCACGTAAATCTGGTAAATGGCTGTCACGGAGCTTCTACGAATGCCCTCTTCTGGACTGTTGGTTTCAAATTCATGGGTTCCTTATAGGCAATTATTCCTTCATTTTAACCTTAGATTTAAAACGCACGGTCCTGCGGAGTGGAGTTTATCATTTGTACCGGCTTCGTGGCAGCCATTTACCAGATTTGCGGCCGCCATTTTCCAGAACAAACCGCTCCCCCCACTCTCCCTTTTTAGTTTTCGAAATGGAGAGTTCTACTGGAGCATAGGTTCCAAATCTTTAACTCGGCGTAAAGAGGTGGGTGTAAAATTCAATGACCTATTTCTTCTGACTGAATGGCTTGAAAGAAACTTTAGATACTTATCTATAGTTCTACCGTTGGACTTTCCAGAAATTTTGAATATTTTTCAAAATTACAGCTTATTTTAAGTTTCAGCTCATTTGAGGATGTGACGTCATCAAATTTCTAAATCATAAACCAGATGAGTGACAGGCTTTTGCTTGATACCATATGGTAGGCATTCATAAACTATGGTTTTCTTCCAAATTACTTCATGTTGCGTCAAACGGTTTTGAAATTACGATGCTTTTAAGTTTTTATGAAAATTTTTTGTTGAATTCTTGAAAAGAAGAAAAACATTCTAACTCTGAAAATATTAAAGATTTCAGAAAAGTCCAACGGTAGAGTTATAGAGAAATAGCAAAAGTTTTTTTGAAGTCATTCAGTTCAAAGAAATAGGTCACTCAATTTTACACCAGCCTTTTTAAAGATTTGGAACCTATGCTGTCTGCTGGAGACCATTGGAAGACCATGGAAATTAAGAACTAGAACTTTTTGTGATGCAGAATAAACCTTCTTATTTGAACTTGCTTCGTACTGAAACAGAACAATCTTGACAAGCTGAGCCAGACCACGCTTGAATTAAAATAAACAGCAGAATATGTTGCAAAACACCCTGAAAAAGTGATTACAGAGTCGTGATTTTAAAATTGCATGGATATCAAAAGAACATACTTATTTGTAGATGATGCAGCGTTTAATCAAGATAAATAAAACTGATGCTAAGCAAGACAATCTTAACTTAAATAAACACGAATCTTTTAAATTTGCGTTAATTTATTCAGCGTTAATTTCTTATGATAATAAGGTATATGTTCTCTTTGGTTCCGTGACAAAACTGAGAACAAGAGATCTAGTCACAGGTAGAATGCAGTAAAAACCCGCATAAAAGAACCTTTGATTTTCTGAAACAAGCTGAAATTACCCCCATATATTTATATAGTGGTTCTTATGTAGCCGGTAGAAGGTTCTGACGTCTCCAGAAATCAGCCTAGAGGTTCTTAATCCATGATGTCTTTTGTGGATTTGACCGTAATCGAGATTCGTTTAATCTTTCAAAATTGTACCATTTTGGAAAACCTTCAGGAGTTGCTCAAATTTGCGAAAGTTCTTCGTCAAAATTCGTGAAATGAGGCAGAAAGCACTTAGCTGAAAGTTATCCGCTGAACTTTTATCGGTGGAAGTGTCTGTTCCCATTNTTACCATAATCGAGATTCGTTTAATCTTTCAAAATTGTACCATTTTGGAAAACCTTCAGGAGTTGCTCAAATTTGCGAAAGTTCTTCGTCAAAATTCGTGAAATGAGGCAGAAAGCACTTAGCTGAAAGTTATCCGCTGAACTTTTATCGGTGGAAGTGTCTGTTCCCATTGCAGCAAAGAATGTAGTATCTTCTTGGAATTACTTGGATATGCAACTGTATATATTTATTGTATATGCGTTTATTAATCTTGCAGTAGGCAGTGAAGAGTGTACAATTTCTCATGAATTCGTAGATAAGCGCATTTATAATTGTAAGTATTATCCACCACATTTGTATGTGGTAAGTTTTCAGATAGTTTTATCTAAACAGTTATTTCAGCAACTGTATTTTAGCAGGTTACAAAACATGATACTCTAGGTATTTGTAAATTATCAATTTTCATTAATAAACGTGCACCGATACATGAATTTTATTCTTTCCAGCCAGTAAGACCTTCTTGGAAATTTAAAAATCCAGATCAAACATTGCATAAACCACATACGCTCAAAGTAATGTGTCCGTGTAAGTACAGCGGCTTTGCGGTGGGCATGTCAATTTCACGCGATATTCCATGTTATGATGCTTCTCCAATTTGTGACCCCTTGATCTTCAAACAACCATTAGCAGAAAGAATGCTATGAATCTTGACGTTGCTGTGCTAACATCGATGAGGCTTGAGGATGAGGGAGGGCCTAGCCATGTTTCATGTTGTCGCTCTGAACACGGTTCTGACATTGGGGCTTCACCAATGTCTAACAGCTCCGAAAGCAAGCAGACATTTCGGATATATTTAATTATCACGCGCTCTGTAAACATCTTTCTTTCAAATTCATAGCAGCTCTCGATTATCTCCATCTTCTGTTCCCAAGCTTAGGCCAGTACCACATGCTTTGAAGTCTCACATGCAGACTTGTGAGTTTGCATGTGATCAGTAAAATTCTAGCAATCACTGTGCGCTCCTCGAGGCCCTCGTCAGCATCGTGTCAGCATCGTGTCAGCATCGTGTCAGCATATTTTGACAGAACGTATACACTTACACAGCTGTACTTACAGACAAATTGCTTTTAAGAGTGATGTACCTTGGGCAATTTGAAATTCTTTCAGATTTAACAAAGGATGATGAAATCATCAGATTAAGCCATCCATAGAGCAGCCAAGTTAAAAGTTCTAATAAAACTGCTTCCACATTAAAATCCAAACTTTTGGGATGGCAAATTTCGGACAAAAATTTTTGAACACTCTTTGAAAAATCAGAAAACTTGTCCTTTATTGCAGCTCATTGATCATATGTTACGCTTGAAATGAGTAATTATATTTGCATAGAACTAGCCTAACTTGAACCAAAGAGGGGTACCGAATACAATAAAAAGCCGTTTATAAGAACCTACTATTTTCCAAGTCAGCCTGGATTCTTGAATAATGAATACTATGGATTGGTTTTTATAAGACAGATGAAAATTTGACAATTTCAGCCTGTAGGCTCTTAAAGAGCCCTGTGCAACGTCACACATTTTCGACCGCAAGTATGCCTTGGTTCCCTGTGATCGATATTTTCTGATAATCAGAAATTAAGATGGCTACCTCGAGGCAGGAACATCTC
>REGL01000196.1:183474-193811 GCA_004194395.1 Aurelia aurita complex sp. Pacific | reverse complement strand
TAGGAAACTAAACAGGCTGTTTTGGAAAAATTGGTTTCTATTTTGCGGGTTCTTACTGTATCTCAACAATTATAGCAAAAATTATAAGAAGATTAAAGCTATAAGTACAATGACTACTAATTACGGTATAATTCTATGTCTTTAACGCATAGATATTTAGGGCGTAGCACTTTTAAAGACATCTCTTGCATACTTTGCAACCTCTATCACTAGTTTTTGGTCTTTGAAAACTTTCATCGACTGTAAGAAAAAAGGAAGTAACGTCCGGGGTTGGTTGCTTGTTTCTTAGATATCAGGCAATTTTTGCTTCTGGTTGTTTCTCGTGAGTTTCTAAAGTTGTCAAAGCTTTTATTTTGCTAAAGGGGCGTTCCAAAGGTACCAAAAAGCAAGTGTTAACAGAAATCTTTCTCAAAAAAATTTACAAACATTTATAAAAACGTTGTTGTTGGGAAAAGTGTTAATAATTTGCTGCCTATAGCAATTTACTCCTGCTTTATCTACCTAGAAAAATTGAAGCTGCAAATTACAAAAGTTTCGTACAGGGTGTCCCCAAAAAATTGTTCGACGTTTGATTAAATATTAAGAAATAAGGAAATACTGAAGGGGTTCCATGGTAAGATAACCATATTGCTGAGATTTTAAATTAATTTTGGACACCAGAAGCTAGCAAATCGGCTAAATATTCGCGGAGTTACGAGCTTTCGAAGATCGAGTTTGTGCGAAAGCTGAAACCAGACGCCCCTAAATTGCATATTTCGTGAAAGTAGCATCTCGTTTATTCAAAGAAAATCAAATGGAATCTTTCTATAACATTGAATAATGGTTATGGATGGTTAGAGGAATCCTGTTCAGCACAATTTGGAATTGCCACGTCTCTCATTGATTAAGTTTTCATTCCATGTTTTTAGATATTTGCATTTTTAAGTAAATTTTGGCAACGGTTACAAGAATTAAATAACTTTGGAAGTCCTATGTGGTTTGCTATGATATCGACGAGAGGTGAAATATTGGACAGTCTACTTTTACGTCGATTTTTAGAAAGTCTTTTAGGAAAACAAATCAGTTAGGGACGTCTGGTTTCAGCTTTCTCATAAATTTGAACTTCAAAAGCTTCTAACTCTGTCAATTCTTAGCGGATTCGCAAGATTCTGGCTTCTAAAATTAATTGAAAATCTTAGGAGCAGGGTTATCTAACCAGGAGCCTGTACATTTTATCGTTTTTTTTTTTAACATAAAATCGAACGTCGAACAACTTTTCTGGGACACCCTGTAGTTTCATTAATAATCCTGGTGGCCCAGTTTTTGATTAAATAAATGAGCCTACATTTTCCTATAAAGAAATGCATATAATTTTGGTTTCGTGCATGAAAAGGATTCTCCGAGCACCTTTTGTCCAATTTTCATTTTCAAATTTAGTTTTGATCAAGATGATGAAATAAAAGTGCGAAATTTCACATTTCATCAATCAACAATGCACAAGATATACCAGTAGGTTTCACTGTAAAGTTTCTTTGCAACTACGCCTCGTATTTCCAAAGAAAGTTAGGTCCGGGGTACCCTTAGCCTACGAGTAGACCCATTATCCTAAAGGTCCGGGGTGAGTAGCCTGTTTCTTAAATCTTAGGCAACCTTTGCTATTTCAATGCATGTTTGTGCTAAAGGGGCTTTTTAAGGTACCAATAACATCCCAAAACAAGTATCGGGGGGCAACTATCGGGTGTCCCAAAAAAGTATTCCTTTTTAAAAAATCACCAAAAATTGATCATCAAACCAATCATAAAATTTTCTTTTTGAATTGCTTTATCAAAGACCCAAAAATATTCACAGATGATGAAATGTCTGATTTTGGCGTAGCAAGGTACACAAATTACACATTGAAAAACTTATTTTGAGCTATAGTTCTTAAGCAAAATACACAATTTTTGCTTACGAGTCAAATTTTTCAGATTTTATCATCATCGAAGTCTCCAATGACAGTGTGCATTTATTTCTGTCATTTATGACCAAACTAAAATTTTTACATGCACAAAGGAATTGATCTGGCAATCATCAGTGCTTTTTGCAGTATGATTCAAAACCAGGTAGCACTAAAAAGAGCTAAATTTGCTATTTTTTTAACCAATTACAAGATCAGCGATGTCTTGGAAAATAATTTGGTCCTTGATCTACTTGACAAAAGAAGAAAATTGAAGATCGGCCATGTAATCGAATTTTGATGAATTTTCAAACGGGAGTACTTTTTTGGGACACCCGGTACCATACCGCGGGACCTGCCATTTTTGGGATGCCTTTTTCAAGCAGAAAATAAATTTAGAGTGTTATTTTTGGTAAGACCAAAATTAGACATACATTTTCTTGTGTCATTTTAGGAGAATAAGTCTTTAGGGTATCAATTTCAAATTATTCGTTGGAATTTTGAAATTTTGTCACAATTTAGGTTAAAACTAATTGTTGCGTAACCTGGGAAAATTGAAGCTGCAAATTACAAAATGTTCTTACTTTCTGGTGGCCCAGTTTTTGATATAAAAAAACGAGCTTATGAACGGATTTTTAGGCACACTAAATTTTTATTTTGGTTTCAATCGTGAAAAATGTTACCAAAAACACCTGCTTTGTCCAATGTTTGATTTCATTTTCAAATTTATTAAGTTTGATCAACATGATATAAAGTGTGCTACCATATCATTTTAATCAACAAAGCAGAAGTCAGTTTCAATCAGTAAATGCTTTCTTTGCAACTGTGTCATTCGCAGCTGCGCATAATTTTTTTGAAACTTAGTTCCGGCGTTGACTTGCTACAAGTCTTCGTTTGCTTTCTATTCGTATTGTCATGGTATATAGTTCATACCACGCCGGAGGCGTGCGAGGAACCTCAAATTGAAATCATTCAAAAACATTTTAGAGGCCCCAGAAATAGATAACAATATTTGGGGTCTCTAAAAGATTAGACTCAATATTTGGGGTCCCCAAAACATTAGGCTTGATATTTAGGGGTCAACAAAGAAATAGTGGCATGAACCCCCCCCCGTATTGAAAGTTAGGGAGTACCCCCCCTGGGGCGAGGGAGACGGAGGAAGGGAACAACGACTCCTTCATTTCTCTTCAGTTTCTCTTCCTTCCCCCTGACTCCATCATTTAGTACCCTCTCTGAGACACTCGATTACTGCGCTCTCTGAGATTTATATACCCTGGGTACCAGAGCCAAATTAAATCGAGCCAAATTAAAACCAAAAAATTTAAATTAAAAAAAGAAAAAAAGAAAAAAGAGAAGAGAGAGAAGGAAGACTCTTTTTTCCCTTATTTCCTTTTTTTTATTATAAATTTTTGGCTCTGGCACCCAGGGTAAGATTTATACTGACACTTGCAGCAAGTCAAGGTCCGGGGTTGGTAGTCTGTTTTTTAAATCTTAGGCAAGTTTGCTACAAAAAGCTTCTTTCTTCTTTCGTTTCTTTCTTTGCTACCAAAATTCTTAGATGTTTCTTAAATTTTCAGTTCTTTGCTAAAGTGGCTTTAAAAACAGAATGTTCTCAAAACAATTTCAAAACATTTGTCATTGTTGCTAAGCCTGGGAAACTGAAGCAGCAAAAATCCTAAAAGTTTCTTTAATTAAAAAACTGAGCCTTTATTTTATCTGAAGCGGTTTCTCGTAACAAAAATGCGTGTTTTCATTTTTGGTTCCGATCGTCGTGGAACACCTGCTTCGTCCAATTTCATTTTCAAATTTAGTTTTAATCAAGAGGATCTAAAATTTCCGGGCATTTCATCATAGCATCATGCAGCGAAGCAGGAGCAGGCTGTAAGAAGTAAGTAATTTATTTGCGTAGTTTTTTTGTAAGAAACTGATGAAGTCCAGGCAATGGCAGCGAGTCCACGGTTGGTAGCCCGTATCTTTGATTTGGCTTCACCCAAGCCACTTCCAAAATCTACTTATTCGCGTATTTTTTTATAAGAAACCGCTTATAAGAAACGGTAGGCTCAATTTTTCGAAAGTTAAGAAACAATTCTACCTGAAATTTTAAAAGCCAAGAAATGTTTGTAATCTGCAGTTTTAATTTTCCTATCGCAGATCGCACTCAAAAATGTTTTGACACTGCACTGTTATAGCAACTGTTTGGATATTATTTTGAGAGCGAATTATGTTATTTACTTGTTTTGAGATCTTACTAAGTAATTTGGGATTTGGGAGCCCTTTAGACAAAACATAACAAACTCTACACTTCCAGCATTAAAAATACAAGAAACACATAAGAAACTTTTGCTAGCGAAATGGCCCAAAAATTTAAGAAACTGCCTTCCATCACCGGACCTTAGTTTCTTATAAAAAAAATGAGTGTACACTGTATTTGAAAACTCTGACACATGCGGTTTGGGTGTGTAGGTGTTTCTTTAGCCTATTTGTAGCAGCTACGAGATTTATACGTATGTTCCCTTTTTTGCATACGAGATACGCTACCCTGCGCTTTTAGCTTCGAGATATATGTTTATTCCTTTTTGCATAATTTCTATAAAAATTGTCATACCTTTGCATAACCTACGAAAATTGAAGCTGCAAACTCAAAAGTTTCTATAAAACGTGAGCTGGCATTATGATATTATATTATAGAATCTTGCACCTAAACGATGATTCCTTGGTGAAAATAGCTTTCAATCAAAATCAAAATTGTAAGAATCAAAATTGTATTTTTACTGACTGTATTGTTTCTCTTCCACGGGATTGCAAGTAAAGCTTGATAATGTTGCTATTCCTTCGTTCTTCTCTCGTACAAAGCAAGAAATCGAATGCTTCCATTATTCAAATACTGTTGAAACGGTTGGAGCTCCTACGCAGCGATACGTCTCATGCCAAACGTCCCTTTAAAAAAAGGGAAGTTTGAAATAAGACGTATCGCTGCGTAGGAGCTCCAACTGATTCAACTGTATTTGAATAATGGCAGCATTCAATTCCTTGCTGTGACGAGAGAAGAACGAAGCAATAGCAACATTATCAAGCTTTACTTGCAATCGCGTGGAAGAGAAACAACACAGTGAGTAAAAATACAATTTTGATCATAAGATAGGCCACATCAACGTTGCATTATTGCCCATGGTCAGAACTAACCTCGGCACATCAAGGCTCCTTATGACATTGCAAGTAGTGCACATGCATTAAGTCCCAACTAAAGCTAGAAAAATACTTATCAGTTCAGTTCTGAACTTTAAATACCGTAAAACCTTGTCCAAATTTAGATGCAGTGACCATACATTGTTGATTGAGACTGAAAGACACAGAGTGCTGGACTATGGTTACATGTCATATACCTACGATTTTAGGCCCCTCGCCCTCCATGGTAATTTTTACGTCACCAAACCAGTCAAACCAGTTGTTGAAATTGAGCCCTGTTGATCTATTGTTAGTTGTTCGATATTCGTAATTTCCCCGCCTCAAATTACTTAATCTAAACATGTACTCCAAGCGAAACTGCGTGTGTTATTCTATTTCCGAAAAAATGATATTTGAATTTATCCGGCACATTGCCTAAGGATAATTTCGCATCTCTTGAGATAGTCCAATTTGTTGAATGGCTCTTTTCATTACCAAACCGATGAAGAGTCTGTTTCCGAACCGGATGTCTTATTCTAAACTTGTCTGGACTCTTACGGATGTCAAGAACTTGTAATCAATATTGCAATTTTCTTTAACAAATCAAAATACTTACTTATGTTTACTTTGTTGTTGATGAAAAGAAGGCAGGACGGCTGAACGCTAGAAAGAATTTGATGCACTATCTGGTAAGCTTGATTTTCTAATTGAAATAAGTTCAAGATTTTGCATTTAATTTCCCTTTTCGTTTGCTTTTCGTTTTCTAGTGCAACATAAATCTACCCTGGGTGCCAGGGCTTTTTAATATCTTTGGTGTGGTGACCAGTCCAGGGTACATAAATTCTAGAGTTGTTTGAAACATTTCTTGCGACAAGGAAAAACTTTCAAATCGAAAAATTCTGAACTTAAAGCTCCGATAACATGTTCCAATCCCAAAATCTTAACATTCTTCATTATTGTTTACTCTCCAGATCTGTTACACTTTTAGGGTATTATATGGTGCTTGGACCATGAATTGAGACGGCCTAAGTTTCAGATTATTACCGCGCTTAACCGCGCTTTCGAAATTATGACCTGAGAACTAGTTGCCAGGGCGACGTAGCCTTCGAACGACTGATCCACTTATCAATTTAGGCCAATGAAATCGTCTCTGCGTATAACCATGACGAGACAATACTGTACAGCTCTCTCCAAACTGCTGTAGAGAGAAGCATTTGATTAGGACTGGAGTAAACTTTTAGCATGATAGTAAATTTCAACCCCTGTATTATCGAGGCTAAATTGTTGTCAGAGAGAGCTTTGTAATGGGCCTCCCTCAACTTTTAACTTTCCAAGTTCTGGAAACACCTGGAAAATTCAAGAAGCTGGGATCAGTAATCAGGGGCGGCGCTTTCCGTGAAGGTAGTCATGAAATTATTTGGGGAGCAAGTACTGTTGATAACGTGCTTTATTACGTTGGCCGAAAATAGTGTCAGTCAACTTGTCAGGAATTGGCAGTTTGACAACGTCACTGCACTGCGACAAAACGTTGTCACTTTTCAATCCAGGCATCACCATCATCGTCACCATTGTAAATGCTAAAATGCACCACCCACATACAAATATACAGATGAGACAGCAGGAATGGCATCAGCAAAATGTCAAGAAATAATCACATAATTGTCCTTTTCAGAGGAACAAAAAATTGCAAAATTTCTTTACACTTTCTTTGCCAAAAGTTTCACCTCATAATCATTTTCCATTGAAAACCTTCAACGTGGTTTGCTCAAGGTTTGCTCAGTCTTCATGAAAAATAAGCATACAGTTGTTTCATTCATCGGTTTTTGACGCTGGTACAGTAAGAACCCGCAAAATAGAAACCACTGTAGAAGAAACCTCAGGCTGATTTTCTTTAGAAATGGTGCCCTCATATAAGAAACTTCTCAGCCTGATTTAGGAAGGTTTCTTATAGGAGGGTCCCCAATTAACACATATCTAGCACTCTTTGTCAAAATCAGGTGCCAAAAACTTTTTAAAGACTTCATCAAAAGCATCTCAATCTTCGTATATAGATAAATACGTAGCACGTATGCTAAGGATGAGTAAATTTCCAGCAAATGCAAGGTAACAAGACAAGACTGTTTGATAGTGTTTGCTCTGGGTTTTCTTTAAAGGTTCAAGTTGAAATAACTGAAGGTTTCTTAACCATGTGATAAGAAACCTTTCAGCCTGTTTCAAGATTGACCTTTTAATAGGAAACTAAACAGGCTGTTTTGGAAAAACTGGTTTCTATTTTGCGGGTTCTTACTGTATGCCGATTTCACATCCCTGCCGCCTCTCAGACGACAAAATATCTTTCCTGATGGGATCGCTACTGGAAACTGTGAAAACCAAACGTTTTGCGTCATATATTTGCCTACGGATCTAATACGGATCTAATATCAGTGAGGGCATATTGCAATTGTTGTGCTCTTATAACAATACCGTGAATAAAATAGAAACAATTATTATCTGAATTAGAAACAGTAATTGTTTACATCTCGTTTTACGTTTTACTTGCGGTGATGTATATTGTATGGTGGCTCAGTCATCCAATGATTGACATGTGTTTTATCAGTGGAGGTTTTCCCATCAGACACACGGAAATGAATACATTATTATTCACATTTCTTATCAAAAAAGTTTATCACAGGTCTGTGCTTGCTCAAGGCGATAGTTTTAACATTATGGTGTGGAATTTGGAACTTTGTAAAGCTAAGACAATTATTGTACCGGCAGGGAACGGATAACACGAGGTTAAAGTATCAAGACTACCTGGTTATTTAGTCCTGGCCAACTCCAGACGTCAGAAGCTCAACGAAAGCAGGTCTTTGCTAGTAATAAAACTGCTTCGTTTATTGATGGCAGCTAATTGCATACCAAGATGTTATAATATGGGAGATTCGACGCTCCAAAAATCTCTCACTGTTTTCCCAAGATCTGTTTCTACCAGAAGTTATGACCTCACTCGTTTTCCAGGAAGAGACAGCCATAAAGGCGGAAGAAGTTGCTGTAAGCTCCGGACGTGTCTCAAAGCTTTATCAAGGCCATTCCATCGCTGTGGAGTTTATAATTTTGAAGAAATGCAAAGGTATTTTTATGATTTATCGTCTATTTCCCAATGTTTTGGCAGGGTTAGGGGGGTTGGTGTCATGGTAGAGATATGAGTGGACTCGCCCAAGTCGTCCAGACTCCGTCCAGACTGTCCAGAACTAAGGAGCAAAGTTTAGTAAACAAAAGATCCCGGTTTCCCAAACACAAAGCAATTTGCCATTCCGAAGAATATATTTCACACCTCTGATCCAATCCAAACAAGAGAGAGAGAGAGTGCAAAGCATTATGGTTGGCTGCGCAGAGCGTGTGAAATCTATATTCTCGAGGCTGCAAATCACTTTGCATCAAAATAACCTGAGGCCTTTATTTCATTATAAAATTCGCCCTTGTTGATGCTTCTTTTCCTCCTTACAGGCGACTACGCTGGGGGCAGGTCCAAGCTAGGGGCCGCCAGAAATATTTAGCATCCCAATGGGAATAAATTTGGGTTATTTTCGGAATACCTATCCTTTTCATGAGTATTTTAGATTGGGTTGCATTCAATGATTACTTGATGTTGGGCAAGAGCGTCAGAAAGAAGAAACATTAGGTGAGAATACTCAGTGAAAAACGCACAAATAAACAAAAATTGCTCGCTGTTGGGAAAACTGCATATTGTAGTCATATTCTAAAAGTACTTCGATGAACAGGAGTTCCTTGAAATAGATCAGACGCATGAATTGATCAAAGAGACCTCTCGTGCAAAAATTATGAGCAATGTGAAGAAAAAGATGGCTTATTGTAATTTGCGAAATCGACTCTTGTCTCCGTATTTTTAGAAGATTTTCTTTGATTTCAAGCGCTAGAACACAAGGCAGCACATTCTAAACCTCGGGCGCTTCAAAAAGAACTAAAAGCGCACTTGACGAGCTGAAAATGCTAAAATAAAAGCCCTGAAACACGACCCTCTGGAAGAACAGCCCATTTTTTATCTTAGACATTAGTTTCGTTTGATAGAACACTTTTATTAGGCCTTTATGAGAATTTTTATATTAGCTAAAGGGGTATTCGTGTTTATAAATAACAACAACAACAACAACAACAACACTTATTTTAATACTAGTTCTACAAAGATATACCCAGCGTGTAGTCTCTTTCTATTTCATACTCCCCTGCGAAGGTGCACAATTTTGTTTGTTGCACGTGCTTGATTGGCGGCAAGCGGTGTCGTCACATCAAGGCAAATGCCAAAACCAAAATTTCGCCTTCGTAGGAGAGGAAGACACACACAGAAGAGGAACATGCATCTGCAGCACACCCATTTGTGACCACCAGTCATTATTGGTCTGAATATGCCCAGCCTCGTTGTAGAGTATTTTTTCGTTGTCAATTGTTGTTTGTTTTGGACTTAACAGTGCGGCAGGAGATCGGCCTAGCCTAAAGGAGTCCAAAACAGAAACAAGGAGGACACAAGTTAAAGTCTGCAAAAGAAACATGCAGTTTTAAAAGGAGCAGCGTATACAGTAGTTCCGGGGCTGCTAGAAAGTTTCTGTTTTAGGACAGTTGGCTCCCATTTGGCTACCATAATTTTCTTATGAGTTGCTCAATCTTTAATGCTCTAAATGTAGGATCAATTCATTTTGCTTCCATGGTACCTACCGCGGTATGATCAAAACCATTATTTACACAGTTTGAAATAAAATCAGGGCTAAAATGCGTCAATGCTTTCTGGCACCAAAACGTTTCAGACTGACCTTAGAAACCAAATCTGCAAATTGTAAATGTTTCTTCGGAGCACGGTTTCTTGTTTTTTTTTAAATTGAGTTAATTAGTTTCTACCGGGTGTCCCAAAAAATGTATCCGGATTTGGTTGACTCCAGCGATGTGAATTTAGCACGAATCAATGTCTAATCACTCTAAAAATGTTCCTCGATAGTTAACTTAAACATAGGTACCTCGTTTTTTTGGTATTGGTGCTGTGAGAGCAGACATGTTAATCTCGAAAGCTCAAATGTGCCTCTTCCTGCAAACCAGAGCTTTAGCTTTTTGGCCTTAGCAAATTGTTAAGGCACATCGTATAAATAAACGATATCCTTGATAAAATTTGAACATTATTAGATATTGTGTCATTCTGTTTTCCAGAAGTCACCCCCAAGTCACCCATTGGGCAGTTTCTTAATTTTTCATTAATTTCAGTTCTTAATTT
>REGL01000196.1:156314-180222 GCA_004194395.1 Aurelia aurita complex sp. Pacific | reverse complement strand
GATTGAATTTAAGTGAAGAGTACTTTAGTATGTGGAGCCTCTAAAAGGATATTTTCTTCTCGATATTACGTGCAATGTTCTGATGAAACTTTAGTTGAAATCTATCCCAGCTATATTTTTCAAGATTGGAGCCCAATGGAAGGAGATTACTGACCACTTTATCTTGCTTACATTTCCGCAGCTGCCTTTTGCGTACCCCTTGTCTTTACTTGCGTTGCTTATGAAAATTATTTTGGTGCCAAAAGTTGGTTGCCAAGGTTTGAGTAAAAATTTGAAATGTGCTCTTTGATTTCGGAGAATTTTTGAACATAATGTACAGTTACTATAAAATGGAATTGATTAGGGGTGAAAGACCAAATAAAATTCTTTCATGGTGATTAGGAAATATCTCATTACATGTTCAGGCAATTGAATTACATTTTTGGAAACCACAGGCGTATCAAAGTTGTTTTTACGTCATTCTGTTCTGAAAGGCTGCTCGAGTCTTACTTGATAAGTCACTTTTTTTGCAGAAAATCCCGTAAATAGATCCTGTCGAAGATGCAGCTGAAGAAATGATTAGAATTTAAAAACATATGTTTTCCTTTCACATTCATTGCTTAATAACAAAATAATTACTCACAAAATAGATTATGTCTATATTTAGAGCCTTGGGAAATTCAAGAAACTCGTAAGAAATTTTTGATGGCAATTGCGTCCAAAGATTTAAGAAACTGCCTCATTGATCTGCATCTAAGTTTCTTCCATAAAACAATTGTAATTTATTTTTTGTTGCACACATGGCAAGATCTCGAAACAAGCATGTGCATTACTTTTTCATATTGTTGCTGTTGCTGCATATGTTTACTGTTGCCATGGATATGCTAACGTTCAGGCTTGAAAAAGGTTTCATGACGTAAATGACGTATGCCAATTTAGTTGCTGCACGTGCGGGGCAGTGGGTTGGTTGGATCTGGAATGAATGAGCTGCCTTTTTGCTGTGCTATTGAATTTCACTTGAATATCTCATCCAAAAGAATGCGGGAAGTGGTTTGATAAAGCATGACGCGTGGAATATGTGTAATGCCATCGCTACTTAATCGAACAATCTCTCCAATAGGCCGTATAATCCTTTACGAGCTAATGAAGTCCTGCGTCGACAGGAAGATGTCATGGAATTGCACTTGAGGCTCTGTTTAAACAATGTTTACAGTTAGTAACCTTCAGTACACCTTTTGACTGTGATAAGGAATATCACAATTGTCTATGAGATAACAATAGACAACACGACTGCAAGAATTTGTCAAGGGATTTCAACCAGACGATGTTTCAGACAGAAAGAAAAGAGCCGGCGAATAAACGGTATGAATTTCCGTCAAATGGTTCATTATTTTGTCTTTGCAATGAATGATTTTTCTGGGAGTTTATTCTGCTATCGAGTCTGTGTTTGCAGGTCATAAGACATGGCCGAGCAAGTAGCTGTTATTCTCTTTTGACTGTTTTTATAAAGTTGATATTTGCAGTCGCCTGTACATTCCAGAACGACCAATAAATGCGATGAGAAGTACATTCCAGATCGTAACAAGATCTCGTCGCGTGTACAAGCCCATATTTTTATTTAAGAGCAGCAGAGCACAGCTTTTGATAGTTTGAGCAAACTTCTAGAGACACACTTCGAGCATCGAATTACAGACAGGAAGTTTCAAAACAGATGTAAGTGCATATTCAGAATGGAAGGCCGGTTTTTTACTGAGGAATAGATATCTGTACCGACTTGCACTACGTACGAAATGTGTTACACTTACACTCATATTTTTCATACGATACCACGTACAGTCGAATAGTCTAATAAGAAACTGTAAGCTCAAATTTTCAAAAATTAAAAACCTGCTATTGGGATTAAAAAAAGCTACTATTGACAAATGTTTGACATGTTGTGATTCTCGTTATGATTGCTATGCTATTTTTGTTTATACTAGTTTTGAGGTGTTATTCGTTACTTTCCCATACTTTGGAAGCCTCTTTAGCAAAATTACGTTAAATTCTACCTTCAGGGCATCAACAATTTAAGAAACCAAGAAACCCTTGGAAGCAAAGAATTGACTTATGATGGTATCTCAAAAACTGTCTTCCAATCCCTGGGACATGGCGTCAGTTTCTTATAAAAGACTGCGTGCATATTGATTTTGTTAATCTTCAATGGTTTTCCAGCCACAAATCAAAACAAACACAGCCCCTTTTCAGCCCCTCAATGCATTTGAAATTTATCTGCTAATATGTCAATAAGTAGAGCTTATTTCAAGAGCCAAATCAATATTTGAATATCAAGATCTCATCAGTGTCTCTTGCACTTTCTCTTTAGATTTCTTTTGACTTATGCTTTTAAATTTACGAGAATAAGAAGCACAAGTAGGGGCAAACCGCAAACTGGTATCATTTTCGTTCTGTAGATGATGATTTATTTTGATGGATTTCTCCCTGAGTTTATTGAAGCGCTTATAATCTAGCCTGCGTGCAGACTCAACTCCTCGAAAGTATAGAGTTACTCTATACTTTCGAGGAGTTGAGTCTGCACGCAGGCTATTATAATCCGATAAGCAAGATGTAAAATACGCTTATGTGTGTTGACCTGAAGAAGACTCGTGGTCTTGAGGTCGTCGGAATATGATGAATTTCAGTTTAAACTTGTTTTGACATTTGCTTTCCACACTACAGTGCATGTAGAAAGCTGGCAATGTGGTAGATTTTTGTTCACTTCGTCACCATTTCGTCAGATACACATGGCCTAAACTAAATAACACCAACACTAATGAGCTAATCATCTAATTATTGCTATTATTATTTACAACCTCGTCCCCAGACCCCAGGGCTTTTTGTCATATTGGGACGGAGACGATAAAATTTTCGTCTCCGTCCCAATATGACAAAAGGCCCTGGGGACGAGGTTGTATTATTAATTGTTATTTTAAATTCTTTGGTGAGAACATTCACTTCACAAAAACTGTTTTGTTGAAATAGAAAGAAAAAACAACGAATACTTGTTAATACACTGTTAATTTGCTGCAAAAGAAAACTTGGTAAAAAAGAGAAAAAGAATCCTATTACTATTGAAAGAAATAATAATAACATTGCTACAGAAACATTGCTACATTAATACAATGACAAATGTTAAAGGTGCATGTTAATAAGTCCCAATGAAGGAGAAAGAACAAAATTTTTAATTGCTATCCATGCGTTCGTTGTAAATTGTAGTTAGGTATTTGGTAAATATTTGTTGGTATTGTTCATCATCATTTGCAAATAGAAAAATAATTTTTTGTTGGTCTATTGGGATTTTAGTGAAGTTTGGGTGATTTTTGGTGACTTGGTATATGAAAAACGTTCATTCTGTATTGTATGTGTTGTTACACGAGAGTGTAAAGTGGGTTTCGTCTTCAATTATGTTTTGGCAGAATTTACAGAATCTATCTTCCCTTATAATGGGAGGTTTCCTATATGTCTTCCTTTTTCAATAGCAAGGCAGTGGTCACTAAACTGTAGTTTAATTAATGTTAGTGGTCGTCTGTGCATTTTATTTTGTTTTGTTTAGTTTAGTCAGTAAAGCTGGAAATGTCCCTCCTTCTTGCCCTTATACGTGTATGGCCTAAATTATTTGATATATCCTGTTGTTCCATTCTTCTGCATTTTATTTTGCAGTTTTGTTCCACCATGGAGCATTGCATGCACTGTTATTTTGAACTAAATGTTTATTCGGTACTACCACCTTAATTTTCATTTGAGGCTGCCTTGACTGTGAGTTAAGGTAAAATTAATCAAAATTAAGGTGGCGGTAGTACCAAATAAACCTTTTGCTCAAAACAAAGTTGTCCTCAATGTGGTCCCTGATATACGTTTGCAAAAAAATGAATGTTGCCTTTCCCCTCGTGCCTGCAGGCAGATAGTATGAAATTGTGGTATGAAATTGGTGTGAATTATTTGCAAGACGCCCCTGTACTATGTTTGGTTATTCTGGTTATCACTATGCAACGCTATTATGCGTTTATTGATTTAAAAGATATCATGTATCCATGTGATATTAAATCGAAACACATGTTCTTGCACAGGTATTGGTGTTATGTTTCATTTTTGGAATTTCTTTAGAGACATATACATTTTCGCTTTCAAATATGTCGCAGGGATGAAATTAGAATGAGTAGTCTGTCGTATAATGAGTAATCTTTGTATGGGTAACATTGACTTGCTAGAAACTATGATTTTACTCGCCAGAGTGTTGCTTGCTTCTTCAGAGACGTAGGAACGGGGGGCATTGGGGGTTAGTACACCTAAGATATTGCAATAGCAAAAAAGTGCCCTTTTTGTTTCAGGAAGTGCCCCTTGATTTAGCTCAATGAAAAAGTGCCATTGAAGTGCCCCCAAGTTTAAGATTCTTCCTACGACCCTCCTTGTGCTCTTTTAGTCCCTCAGCTTCAGAACCACACACACGTCATGCCCCCCGCCCCCCGCCCCCCAACCTGTAACGTCAAATCAAACTTCTTCCGCGGAATTTTTCGTTTGTGGTAGCTTGGGAGGCGGAATGTTGTTGTTGTGGTTTGATCCCGTTCCGAAATTGAGGGCCTAAACAACTAAAGCAGAAGCACACATTCCATTTGGATGAATAAGATAATATGCTGTCTAGAAAACCAGTGTCCGTGTTGTCCATGGTTGTGATCGTTGAAAGACGGTATAGCTCGTGAACTGTTAACAGTTGGGGAAGTAGATCCGTCAATCAAGATTTTACCAAACTTCTTCACCGTATTTGCCTTACCCATTTTAATTCATGCCGAGTTTCCGATTTCAACCCTGTCGCAACCCTGTCGACCTTAGTTTTCGTATGGTACAGAAATTGCGATAAAGAACGCAGTAAGTTGACACTGGCCACAGCAAATCGTAAGATCAGATGCAAAGAAATATAAGCAAAAATAGTAGACTAAACTTAGCTAATTAGCTAATCAGCAAGCCGATAAGAGCTTAGTATGGTCGATATGGAGTAAAAGCTCTCGCCTTCGGATCTTATCAGACGATTTCCTGTGACCAATGTCAGATGAAAATGATTATTAAAATGCTTTTGTTGTCAACGCAATGTTCGCGTTTGTCGTCATGTCAGTCACATGACGTAAAATACGTAACAGACTTTTGTCCCAGAGAGCAATGGACTGCTCCCACGTTCCTGGAACGACGTAACAATATGACATCAAAGCTTTTCACAGGCTTTTCGAAACAATGAATTCGAAACCACTGGTTAAAATGGCATCGGAAGACAAACATATTTTCCGCTGTGTCGTTGGCATTTTTCGATATCCTCCCCCAGGTTTAGCAAAACTAGGAGACCACCCTACCGACACTTTATCCCAACGACATCGTCAAAATTGGACTCAAACCAGCGTCAGTCTGAAGCCGCTGAAGGGACTGCGCGCGTGCTACCCACTAGGCCAATTACACCACCTAATTTCAAAGCATTTATCCTAGCAGCCCTGGTAATATTCGCTTGCGTTTTTGCGGTTGAACTTCAACTAACGGTATAGGTTTCAAGAAAATGTTGATCGACCAAACCCTCTCGAAACAGAAGGGTAAACCCCCTGTTAGGACCCTTTCTGTCTGTCGTAGCTTTGTTCCCCTCTGTAATTGGGGTCTGAGGTAATCAGTCCCTTGCCCTTGCCCCTGCTCCTTTCTCGTTAACCCTTCATGAAAGAATACTACACGGAATTATAGTCGAAATTCAATCCATGTAACAGAATTTCCAACATTTCAGAAACGAGTTTCTTTTCGATTCAGGCCACGTTTACACAGGCACGTTTGTCGTTATAGTTTTGATCCCCAACAAAAGTAGTTACGGTTCAAGAGCGTTTACAACATTACTCAAGAAGAAAACCTTTCTATTGGTAGAAGGAGAGCACACTTTTGAACGTTAGTGTTACGGATTTGCACAGGACCTCTTTTAAAGGACCAGGACTCGGGGGCCAATCAATACTTTGCTTGATTAAAAGGACATTAGGCCTATTGTTTGAAAATGTAAAAGTATGTTAAAAGAGGCCTTGGATTTGCAGGAACAGTGTAATGGGAGGCTGATCCGATACACTTTTGCAACGGATCCGAAATATCGTACCAGTACATTGTAAACGGGGTCTCAGATACTTTCACTTAAACCGTAAATGTTGCTGTGTGCTAGGCCCTCCTGGAGTGTGTGGTTCAAATTCATGGCTGAATGATGCTTTGTAAAACAAGTCCAAATTTATTGAGTGCTTTTCAGTATAACAGGACTGTTACAACAACCATCTGGCATGAATGATGATCACAGAGTTGGATTAAGGAAACAGTGGTTTTGAATACAGTTGAACAGGTTGCCTTGTGGCTTGTTTTAGGAAAGTGTAATTGCTCTGGATCATTATTAAATTGAGCTGTCTATTAGGCCCTGCAGTGCTCTGATTCATATAATGTTTCTGGCTTTGACGACAAAGATTCCAGCTGAAGGCGTAGGCTTGAAGAATTAGCTCTTAGTTTATAGCTATTGCATGTATATGTATATTTGATAATAATAATAATAATGATGATAATGATTATGTAACTGGAAAATTTTAGCCTTAATCCACTTTTAGTCTTTAGTCTTAATCCACTAGGTTCTTATATGCGGGTTTTTTACTGTAAACAATGAACCCAAGCTTAGGCCTAATCGATTCCCCTTGTTTAAAACCCTAGTACCATTTTCTGCGGCAGGGAACCTAGCCAACCTAGGTATCCAAAACGTATCTCAACAAGCTTGTTCCACATGTTCTGGTACGAGATCTTATATTACTTGGGGAACTTTCTATCATAGGCGTAGGAGGCAGGGGGGGGGGAGATCACCCGCGCTTTATGAATATCTTGTGTATTGATTTAGTTGCAGTCGTCCCTAAATGTTATCAAATACAATCTCTTGTAATAGATGTGTTCAATGATTTCGTAAAATTGTAACCTCTGCTCCCCAAAGAGAGGATTTGTAGAGAGGTTGATTGCATCAAGCAATTTCGGCCTAAACCGGACTGGAATTGGTCGTTGCGTTTAGCGATTTGATTGGTCCATTTCGTGAAGGTGTGTCTAATTTCGTCAGCCAATCAGCCAATCAGCCAATGTTATTTTTTGGTCATTCCAATTATAGAATTTCTATGTTTATAGAACTTCTCGGAAGTAAACATGAACACTTGTATCAAAAGAGCTGATAACAGCTCGAGGCAAGGGCGAGGCAAGGCTTTTGGCTTTGCACTTATCACTTTTCCTGAACTTTTGAATTCGAATACACCACTTCAATATACAGCCTCGTTTTGGAAAATATTTAAAATTCTTTGATGCGAAATTTTAGAGGCCGAATTCGGATTTAGCACTCAAACTTTAGTCTAACTGCAAGTTTTATGTTGCTATCGGTAGTAATTTTGATTTTATGGCGATGCAAAGTTTGAAAACCTGTAAGGGATTTGACCGTGAAAATGACTCAGGGTGGGTGTAAAGTTTCACCCTCTGAACGATTTTTCACGGTCAAATCCCTTAAAAGTTTTCAAACTTTATATCGTCATAAAATCAAAATCACAATCGCCAGCAGTTCAAAAACATAAAACTAGACTAAGGTTTGGGTGCTAAATCCGAATCTGGGCTTGAAATTTTCATATGAACTTTGAATGAATTCGTATGAAAGAATTTTGATACATTTCCAAAACGAGGCTGCTATATTGAAGAGGTGTATTGACGTCAACTCGTGTTTAACTGCAGTAAATCTCTCTTAAATACCACAGTCGAACAAAAATTATCAGGCACTTAAATGCGAAATCTGCCAGAATGATTTGAACAGCCGTATTTATATAAATAATTCAAGTAAATATGTTCGGTGGCAGCGATAACACGCTAAAACTCTGAATGTCTAAAGACAATTCTCTAATTTCATTATTAGAAAAGTTCAAGCCAACTTCACTCAATTTTGGAGTATTTTTATTGCTTTTCAACTCTTGAAATTAGGTTTTAAAGAGACATACCTGTAATGTTTTATTTAGCAAGCAGAAATCAGATCTTCGCTTGAAATCTATTGTGAGGTTAGGCGGAAAGTATAACATTGATTTTTTTATAGCTGAAGCAGGCCATTCGATTACTCAGATCTCTTTGTGTTGATTTGTAAAGGGTTTATTGTCCTTTTGTTTTGAGTCAGGACTATGGTGTCAAACACATCAATTCCGATTCATACATAGCAACAAAAGACGCCTTACTTTTATTCAACTTTGTTCAGTTTCCTATTGTCTGGCTTGAAAAGATCCCCGAGGAAACACCAAGCAATTACGTCCGCTGTTTTGAGATAACCTCCCGGATTGTTTTGAACGGCTTGAAATCGATTTGAATAAGGAAAGATTCAGTCATATGCATACGCAGCCAGTGGAATACACCGCACCGCCCCGTTATCTGTCTTTGTGAAGTGGAGAGCAGGTTGTTGCTTGAACCAATCAAAGCTGGAATCTCTTCTTAGTAATCGAAACATATGTATTTATATAAAATAGTTAATAGCATCAAAATTAATCTGATTTAGGCTGAACATCAATTCATATTTTCATTTGTCAGGCAAACGATGTATGACTTTGTAAACGACTGGTCGCCTCTACCGTTTGGTCTGCAGCACAAACCACACTGGTCTTCTCCTTCGAAATATTTGAAAAAAACTTGGAAAGTATTCGACCAGAGTAAAGACTGCTTCATGAGCCAGGACTTAGAAGAAGAAAATTGCAAATGCACAAGTCATGCAAAGACTGCCAGACGGAGAAGACTGAGAAGTAAATCTGGTTTTTATTTGACGGTGATGCCAAACGGACAAGTGCTTGGTGTTAAAGATCCTACTAATAGTTACAGTNTGCACAAGTCATGCAAAGACTGCCAGACGGAGAAGACTGAGAAGTAAATCTGGTTTTTATTTGACGGTGATGCCAAACGGACAAGTGCTTGGTGTTAAAGATCCTACTAATAGTTACAGTAAGTGGATCATTTTTGCATTCTTTCTTCAAGGAAAGGAAGGGTTCATTAATTGTGCACGGTTTGGCACAGAAGAGAAATATAGCAAACACCGCGTTCAACAAACTAAAAGTATGGAAGTACAGTATGTAGGTTCTTAATCCTTTGTGTTGAAAAGTTTGGATAACTAATTACACCTGAATTAAATGATGGGTAACGGGAAAATCGATAGGAAGGTAGGAAGGCAATTTCAGCTTCAGGGAAAAATCCAGAATGGAAATCAAAACATAGACCCCTCCACTCAAATCCTCTTTTCGATTTTCGTAAATTTTTCGCAAATGAAAATGTTGCCAATCAAACCATGTTGAAACCAATCATACAACATCGAGGGTGAATCAGAGATTTGTTCTCTCTTTGAAAGTGTTTTTGGATTTTTTATCCAAGATTTACGGGATTTTTCAAGGATTTTTGGTGAGGATTGTGAAGGATTTGTAATCGAGAGCAGCTTTGCTAGACTTTATGACGGTTGAATTTTCGCATGACAAATTTATCTGTGCAGCAGACGTAAAGATAGACGTATAGATTGTTTGACATGGTTTTTTGTATAAACTTCATTTGCGATTTATTTGATTTTATCAGTGTTTGCATTTGCACTGCTTTATATGATACATTGTTAAGATTTAATTAAAGGTCAGTTCCAATTCCTAGCTTCCTAGACATGACAAGCCACAATTATGTTATCCGTTCTATTCTATCTTGGGTTATAAATCTTCACAAAAGAGTTGGAATTTAAGCAATCTTTCGTTGGAGCATGATTTTGCCGAGCCGAAGCAGCCACGAACTATGGTCTTGCAAATCTTCTCTCAAATGTTTTTGCAAATTTTCGCGTCGCAAAAAACTGACTTGCCATTCTGACATGCAATGTCTACCAAATTTTTTTTCATTTAATATAACATCACAGAAACAAGCTCAAAACAAAACTTTGTTTTCTTTTTTGAGCCATGGTCATGTGACTATGTTTGAGCACAGCATTGATTTTCCTAAACTGGACTTCCAAAGTTTTCCGCGAAATTTTTTGCATTGAAAGCTTTCGTCTCTGAACAGACGACGAGACAAAAGGAGTCACTGTCTCAGGATTGGAGTTTCCAGCAAGCATTGATTTACTTCGGACGTAATATTTTATTGGGGCAAAGAGTAATGACAATGCCGTAAATTCAAAATATATTTGAAATCAAAAAGATGGTAACCAGGAAAGGAAAAATGACTGGGTATCGAATTATCCCTTCTATCGAACTTCCCCGTTGGCTCAAAAACTGATATGACTTGGTAATTATCCATTTTGTGCAAATGCGATTATACATTTCTCATCTTTTTGGACTCCCCTGATGAGGGGAAATTCTCGAAAATCCTTCATGATTACTTCTCAAAGAAAACTCTGATATCAAAGTCAGACATAAGTACTTACTGTAATNACCTATTGTTTCCTTTGAAACCAGACCTTGTGTCTCACCTTTGTCTAATTCACAATAGATTATGACTACTTGTCGCCTAAGAAGAATACCTTTGATCTTGCCGACCTCATATTTACCGGCAAACCTCAGATATACCGGCGCCTCAAATTTACCGGCTCGCGCTACGGTGGACTCTCGGAAATTGCACTACGACTAAGACACCATTCATCGTATGGAATCTGCACTTGGCAAATGAAAATTTAAAAAATCACAAACTTCGTTGATTAATTTGAAACAACTGTTGCTGTTCTGAACTGCATGCAACTCACGTCCTTAATAAATATATGAATTCATTGTTACATGAGTTAATGTAAGATCAGGTTTCAGCAGCAGGACCATCTTACTGTCCCTTGGAGCAGGGATGGATTCTAATCCACAATTTACAAAAACAATCAAAAAAGTTATTGGTTATGAGACTGCTTTGCCAGTCAATAATTTGTCATGTAGTGGGCAGTTTGCCAAATATTAGGGGGCGAAGCTATTAAGCATGATTTGTATTGTATTTGAACAAAAGATCTTTGTTCTAACAAACATTAGAGGTAATTGGTTTTTGTACTGAAATCTTCTTAATTCATTTCTTACTTTTTTGCTCAATGATTATGATGTGGTGTCTACTACTACCACTATACATACTTTTTTGTAAGAAACTGCCCATAAGAACTCAACTCTCAGATCTCCAAGAAAATAAGAAACTCCAGTACTGGGAAAAATAACTTGAGAAACTATTGATTTTGGTGAAAGAAATCCTTAACATATTTTTACCTCATTCCCGCTTGTTTCCTGTATCATATTACTCAAAAGGTACTTGAGTAATAATGTCTAAACACTGGAAAGGCTTCAAAAACTTTGTTTTGAAATGTTCAGAGGGGAACCTTTAAGAAAGTCACAAGAAACTCTCAGTACTCAAAATCTGATAATTTTAAGAAACTTTCAGTACTGGTCCAAATTCTTAGTTTCTTACAAAAAATATGCGTTCTATGCAGATGTGTTTCTAGATAGAAACAACTTATGGCTAGAAAAACATTATCTGCCAGGCTGAAATATAAACTTATGACCACTATGCAATAACAATGTTTCAATGACAAACTTGGTTTGATATCCTTGAATTTTACTTTCAAAAGTTACTTGTGCATCTCTGCCATAGAACTTGATTTTCTTGAAAAGAATATAAAATTGACAAATTGTGGGTGTTTTAAATGTTGCCCTTGGGATTCTGGTGGCCAAGAAGCAGAATAACAACGTTTGAAATGTTTTGAATCTTGTAGATTAGTTTTATCTGACAGCATTGCAAAGGGTAGATAATTGTTCTTTACAATGTATTGATTTATTTTCTCAACATTGACCATCTCTGTCTTTGAATTATACTTCTCAAATTGAGCCGTAAGTATGATGCTTGTGCTGTAGGACTAATTTGGTAATTAACTTTGATCTAACTTGGTACCATTATTTCCTTATGGGAAAATTTCATTTCCTTTGCATTCCTTTGGCAATAAAAACAATCATGGTTGTATTGTTAACTGTTTGCCATTGTTTTAGTTCAAAGCATAGTGACTTTGAATGAAACATTGATTTTTTTATTGTCAATGGAATGCAAGATTGTTGTTGGTTGTATGAAAAGGGGCATGGTCACTTGAGCAAAGAATTTATGCGCAAACTAAAAAGTCTGAATAAATTTGAGCTTCAGATAACCAGATATCTCTGCTTTCTGAGGTGTGCATNCCATAGAACTTGATTTTCTTGAAAAGAATATAAAATTGACAAATTGTGGGTGTTTTAAATGTTGCCCTTGGGATTCTGGTGGCCAAGAAGCAGAATAACAACGTTTGAAATGTTTTGAATCTTGTAGATTAGTTTTATCTGACAGCATTGCAAAGGGTAGATAATTGTTCTTTACAATGTATTGATTTATTTTCTCAACATTGACCATCTCTGTCTTTGAATTATACTTCTCAAATTGAGCCCTAAGTATGATGCTTGTGCTGTAGGACTAATTTGGTAATTAACTTTGATCTAACTTGGTACCATTATTTCCTTATGGGAAAATTTCATTTCCTTTGCATTCCTTTGGCAATAAAAACAATCATGGTTGTATTGTTAACTGTTTGCCATTGTTTTAGTTCAAAGCATAGTGACTTTGAATGAAACATTGATTTTTTTATTGTCAATGGAATGCAAGATTGTTGTTGGTTGTATGAAAAGGGGCATGGTCACTTGAGCAAAGAATTTATGCGCAAACTAAAAAGTCTGAATAAATTTGAGCTTCAGAGAACCAGATATCTCTGCTTTCTGAGGTGTGCATGGCTGCATACACCAGTATCAATTCAAGAGACAATATTTTGCTTCTCACAGAAAGGTTTAGACCAAAATGCAGCTGTCCTCCCTCAATATTTGATGAAAATGAAAAAGTCCTCCCTCGGTTGCCTTTAGATAGATTCTTCCAGATGTTTTCTTGTATACAATGTACAAGATCAAAGTTATAGGCAGGGGAGTTTCATAACAAAGTGATTGAAGTTTTTTTGAAACATTCCATGTTTCTGTTAAGAAAGTCATGTTCCTGGAAAAGATGGGTACCATTAAATCTTCTTGCAAAAACTGTGCATACAGTGTTTACTTAACTTGACCTTGCAAAATGATTATACCTGCTGCTTAAAATGACCCCACTAAGCAGATATACAAACACTTGAAATTTTAAGATGCAATGAGACAAAATAATCTTTGGAAAGGAGACAAAACACATCGTCAGTTTTGTCTCTGTTTGTGTTAAAGGATACAAAATTGATTTGTAAAATTCATAGATTTGCAATTGTTCCTCTTGCTGTTTCATTTTCAAGTTTCCTCTCTTGATTACCGGCAGAAGCAAGCAACAGTAAAATATAGCGAACAGAAAAGTTTTGAAGGTTCTTTTCAACAGCAAGATGTAGTTGCTTCTGTATACCGGAGGAGTCTTCGCAATGGCTGCAACTCCCGTCAAAGTATATTGTGCGAAGCCTGCTAATTCGTCCTGCAGGTTTTGTAAAGTTGACTTTTCAACGAAAAAAATTGCCACATTCAAAATTTACGGGAGATCAAGTGGGCCAAACACATTTCTGGAACAAATTAAAGGCGTTCTCGGACACGAGATTCCCGAAGGAGAAAACTACTCTAACGTGTCTTGTCGAAATTGCCATACAAAGATCGAAAGACTTTTTAAGTGTCTCAGAGAAGTTGCTGAGTTCAGGGAGTCATTCAAAGAAAATGAAAGAAATATCATGCCCTCTGAAATCCGGATGAAGCGATGCTCCAAGTCACCACATCAATCTGGAGTGATTCAAAAGAAAAGCATAAACAAGCTTGGTGGAGAGGCAATGAATTTAGCGAAACGTCAATTAGCTCCAGCACCAGAAATCAAGACCGTATCGTTCTCCTCTGCAGACACTGATGACAGAGAGATAGTATTACCTTTCCAAAATGTAGATGTTGGTAATTTTGCATCAGAAGCAGGAGCCACATGCAAAGCAAACGATGAATTTATGCTCGTTGAGGTACGTGTACGTTAATTGCGATAGGGGGCGAAGGATCTTAGCTACTACTTTTGTTTCACATTCTAATTCATTTGTTTGTCGTCTGATATTATCATTTCAAAATACATGCACCAGGAGCTAGGACGCTCATGTTTCGATCAGTTAAAATACTAAATAAACGTCAAGATTGAAAGGATCTTCCATGGGGAAGTACTATCAAAATCAAAACTAATATTTACAAGTAGTCAACGATGATAAACGTTTAACTGCATTAATTAATCAGTAAATTACACACCTTTTGTGAACTTGAAACATGCCTAGCTATGATTGTATAAGTAATGACTAAACCAACCTAAAAATCAGTAGTGAACAAGGATCGATATCCTGAACAATATACGACACACGACTAGCCCTACCAGAAGGAATAACTGCAATTGCATTGGTTCTAATAAAAATGTAACAAGAAAATTGTCTCCATTCATTAAAAAAAAGTACGGCGCAGTAATTTGCTGAATAGTTTCTTATATTGGTTTTTTTATAAAAAACATGTCTAAATATATCAACAAAGAATTGCAAATATTGGAACTAAAACTTTATATTTTCAGGTTACCATCCACGACTTCCCTAAAGCAAGAAAACTTAATGTGACGGATCCTGAAATGGTGAAAATCCTAGCTTCCATTGCAATGCACAATGACAAAGCTGCCATAGCCAAAATGTGGAAATCGTCCCGGTATAGGTCACACATGATTGAATGGGTAGCACATACAATTTCACAGGAAGCACTGGGACTGGCAAGTACAAAAAACCCCAGTCTTCTTGCCAAGAGTAGCTGTGAAGATATTCTCCAACTGACAAACAAGGCTGTTGTTGATGAAGCTAGGGAAAGAGCTCCAATACTGTTTACAGCTCTGCAGCATTGCGTGCTCTCCAAACGAAGGAGACAGCGAATCAAGAAAGGTATGTCAAACGACACAAGTGAACCTGGGCTTGCAATGGCACTTGGCATATTAATGAAAACCAGAAGTTCACGTCTTTCTGCGATGGCGTACAGGAATTCTTTTGTCTTGCATTTTAGTGGAGCTAAAAAACGGGTAAGCAATCAGCAGCAAAACTTTGACTTGCGTTAAGGCCTGAACAAAAACTAAAATGTAAATTATCCAACATACAAAAATGGGGTTCAAATTAAACCAATCATACCCTAGAAGTCAAAACGGATTATTTATCGTAAAAAACGAAAGATTGCAACAGTGTAAATACATTAGCTTCAATTATCTAACTTTTTATGAAAACTATCGACTTGAAGCATGCCGTTTGAAGTTTCTTAACTTACATTTTCCCAGTATTGAAGTTTCTTAATTTTTTAGCGATCTGAGAAATGAATTTCTTATGGGCAGTTTCTTATAAAAAAATACGTGTAATGAAACAATTTCCCTCGTCTTTCTACCTTACAGCAATGACAAGAACAAGCTCTTTTAGCACGTGCTATCCTCTGGCAGGATGTAAAAATCTCCCCCGTTATATGAAAATAGATTCAGGAGGATTCCATTCTCCCTATGGGACAAATACATGCTAATACATTAGGTGACATTATTGGTAGGAAGGAAAGGCGAGGAAATTTTGCATGTCGTTTTTTGAATATATCGGCAATAAAATNGGCAGTTTCTTATAAAAAAATACGTGTAATGAAACAATTTCTCTCGTCTTTCTACCTTACAGCAATGACAAGAACAAGCTCTTTTAGCACGTGCTATCCTCTGGCAGGATGTAAAAATCTCCCCCGTTATATGAAAATAGATTCAGGAGGATTCCATTCTCCCTATGGGACAAATACATGCTAATACATTAGGTGACATTATTGGTAGGAAGGAAAGGCGAGGAAATTTTGCATGTCGTTTTTTGAATATATCGGCAATAAAATAAAGGCAGTTTCACTGCTTTGAAATTCAATGAGCAGCATTTTTCAATGCCGGGCATTTTCTCTCTCTTTGACTCACCCAGTAGATGAGAAAATGTAGCTAACTGGATCATTTATCGCAATAAATTTAAAACAAACATCAGACTAGCACACTCTAATCTGAAAAGTCTAAAGGTTCGATATCAGAAAGGGTTTCATCTAAAGGTAATGAGATATCAAGAGATAAGTTCGCGTTTAACGAGCCTTCGTCATCAAAAATATCAATGGACTCATCCATCGCGCAAGCCAACCATTCATCTATGTCATCGCCTTCCCTCTCAGTTAATTCCACTAATTTCAACGCTTCTTCTTCATTCTCCTTACTTATATCGTCGAATACGTCTTTGAATATCAATACAACCTCGCCTGCATCTATCTTGGATATCACAGAGGTGTGCTGCAGCACGTCTGATGCACTACTTATCAGTGCGGATTGCTCAATCACATCAGCAATTCCATCCTCTGTTAAGCTTGTCAGAAACTTTGGGTGTGTAACCAAATGCTTCGATTCTTTGCAATGCTCGATTTTTAACTTATACTCATTAAGGAGTGAGGCCAGCAAATCTTTTTGCTCTTCATCTACCGACCTCACAGGTGACAGATGAGCAACGTCGGCAAGCATAAAGGGCGGTTTGGGAAAAGAGCAGCCTGCTTCACCATCGCACTTGCAAATTGAAAGACAATAAGAGCAACACTTGTGTTGTGGATGCGGCCTTGCAACCTGGCATGCTCGGTCAAACGGACCATAAAGAGCCTCTCGATAGCAGCCATCCTTCAGTGCAGCGTATTCTTTCATTTGTACTGAAGCCTTTCCGAGCTGCTGGCCCGTGCAGTACAAAACTGCACAGGAACTTGATCTGTCCCTTCCAGCTCGACCTACCCCTTGGATGTAATCTTCTATGTCTAGAGGTGACCCGTAATGGATGATATACCGTATGTCATTTATGTCAACACCCATGACTAGCGATGTGGTTGCCACCACAACTCTACAAAGTCCATCTCCTTTGGACATGTCATCAAGGATATTGTTCTTGTGTTTGTCTGGGGTCTTTCTGTGGTACATACCAATCAAGGGCGATTTGGAGGACGATTGACAGGGAGATGAATATAAAGAAATATCGCCCAACTCTTCTTTAATGTGTGTAAACACTTTTGCAACATCTTCGATGCTTTTGCAGTAAACAATCGATTTCGGAAACTGCTCTCGCTCTTTCTTAAGTCCGTCCACAATCCATTGAAGCTCACCGACCACTAGCTTCTTCCTTTTGAAAACAAAAAGTCCTATGTTCAGCCTGTTGGGGCTAACTCTCAACATAAGACATCTTTTCATGCATAATGATTTCACAATAGATTTTTCCGTTTGCTTGTCCGCAGTAGCTGTCAGAGCTAACATCGGTGCATTTGGGACATGGGTTCTTATGATTCCAAGCTTGGAGAAAGAGACTCTGAAGGCATGCTTTACTTCGCTGAATCTCCTTCCCGTCACCTTGCTTTTCTGGCTCTGCACTTGTCCCCTAAAATAACGAGAATGATATCGAATAAGGAGATCATATCAATATGCATTGCATGACTTCGTACAGGGACCTTGTAGAATTGTATGATTTCTTGCTATAGATCCCTCGTTGCGAAAATCAATGAGAAGGCTATTTTTGCAAAAAAGCAATCCAGCGCTTAACTACCTATAAGCATAATCAATTTCTAACATAATCAAGTAAAATATTTGCAGGAATATTTTAAGGGGAAGAGACTTTCGTGAGAAGAAACTTTCACATTTTCGCCGTTAATATTCGCAAAGGGTTATTTCATTCTGAGAAATTTCCTCAAAATATGAAATTCACCAAGGTTTATTCTCATGAAAATCCCCAAAATATACAATCAAATCTTTATATTATCGAATCTTGATATTCCTCTCATTATTTTGGTGTATGACTTGTCTTGATATGATCTCGTTTTACAAAAACCCTTTCGAACAATGCTACTAACAAGCATAGCATAGGTATGGAAGAATCGGAAGAGTCGTTAAAAAGTGTGAATCTTTTTCCAATTTTAGGCTTACCAACGTTTCTCAGTGTGTGGAATATCCATGTCTCGCCAAAGCGTCTTGTTCAAACTGGACGAGGCAGGCAAAAACAACGATGATGCTGTTATACAATTGAAGAAAAGAATGGAGGAGCTGGGGCAGACACTGCTCTCAATGAAGGCAAAAACAAGCAATGGTAATGAAATTATAAACAAAGGAGCAGAATCAAATGAAGTTCAACCAGGAATACAATTCATTGATGAACAGCTTCTCCCATTTGTTTGCGTGGTTGACAATGTTACCAGAAATGATTCTTACATTCCGACGACCGAAATTTCCCCACCGTTGCCTTCAAGTATCAACGTTCAACAAGCAGAAACAAAAAAAGAGATTCTTCGCTGCAGCTACCAGGTTATCGGGGATAACCTAGATTTCTTCGTGAAAGTAAAGCATATGTCAAATGAGAATCAAAATCGATCGATCCACTGGTTCAATCTAATGGGTGTGCCGTTGAGAATAACAGGTTCAGATCTTGACAACACAAAAAGTTTGAAGCCAGTATCACAGCTCAGAAACACCGACTTCATCCCATCTGCAAATCTAAGCAAAGCACTTATAAATGACATGATTCCCTTGGTAGCCCGAATAATTGTTACGCACATGCCAGCCTTCAGTGAATTCAGAAAGTGTATCCCTTGGCACATCGAGCATAAGTACAGTACAAAGATGGAAAAAGCAACAGCTGAGGTAATTATTTAGTATCAATATAGCAGATATAGGTAGGCACCTCCTTTCGTATACAAACGATTCAGTGAGGCTCATTAGGCTTGAGGAATACGCATTTACCGCATTTTACATGGGTATATTTTTGATGTTTTGGCATGGGGGCCTTTTTCACCTCCATTCTCATTCTCTGAAACTACGAATGATATAACAATGAGACTTACCTCTGTTGTTCGGAAAATTATATTTGTTGATTCTTTGCTAGGTGATTCGTTGCTAGGCAACCAAAACAATGGAAAAGTGGCAAATTTATAGTTTCCTCACAAGAACAGTTATATCTAATTAATTACTTGACCGATTTCATTGAAAATGGTCTGAAATATAGAAAAAGAAGGCAGAATCATAATATGTACTAAGAAATGTATACTTATATGACAGTTAGTGATACAGGAAATGGACGAATCAGTTGCATTTTTGTCTGTTTTACATGAAGAGCAATATTATCAACAGTTGAAATGTGCTATTTTAAAACCTGATGTCATGTCATATACTCCTGGTAAATGATATTGCCTCTCTTCTGTCTCAGATTCCTTTGGGTTTAGTAATGAAGAACGAGTCAATTGGTGCTGAAATGATAGAAATCATGGAACTGGTGCAAGAACGATATGTGCCTTGCATCAAAGAAGGAGATGGTGCAAATGAAACAACGCAGATTGTGCAGACATTATATTTTGGTGGTGATAATTTGACTGAGGAACGAGCACGGAATCTGCAAGGAGCCATGTCTGATGGAGAAACTGCCTATGACCGTCTTAAAGGAATTATTCCAAAAAACGAGGATTGGCATGCAATTCGATATATGTATAAGGTGAGTCTCCTTTGAGAGTTTAATTTACAGCTGCAGAGACGTAGGAACCGGGGGGCACTGGGGGCATGTGCCCCCCAAGATTACGAAATAAACAAAGAAGTGCCCTTTCTATTTTTAGGAAATGCCCCTTTAGCTTAATGGAAAAAGTGCCCTTTAAGTGTCGTGCCCCCCCAAGCTTGAGATGCTTCCTACATCCCTGTACAGCTGACAGTAGTGCAGTGAATATTGTGAAATGAACCTGTTACATGACCATTTTCACAGCAGCAGTTCACTGATAGATTGTTGCTAGTTTAAGGAGATTTTAAAACTTTCAAGTTAATGGTTGTGACAAAAATAAGCCAGCCTCTATCTACCATAAGCAAAATAATGAGAATGTTTTGAGTATGATTTGAATATGCATGAGAATATGATTCCAGTAAGAATTTTGCATTGCTTGCGCTGGTTTCCCACATGCATCCTCATAACTGACTCAGAGAACATGCCCTGTAAAAGGACAATCAACCCTCTTGAGACCAATAAGAATCTACAGTAAAATTGATCATACTGCAACTAGCACCATTCAAGCTCAGTTCCAGTTAAAGCAGATAATGCTGGAATTTGCTTTGAAGAAGCAACATTTTTTGCTGTGTCTCTTTTAAGTGATCATATCATATTGAAGGTAAACTCAGTCACCAGCTTGATTTGTAGTGTGTTAAAGGGAATTGAGTATTTGGATCATTGTCGGGCTTGATAAAGCTCAAACCATCATGCAGACTGCCCAAAATCATGTCAACGTACAATACTCTATTTGAGTTCCCATAAAGCCAAACTTATTCTTCTGTCAACCTTGCTGCAAACTGATCTTTTTATTATGGGCAGTAAATTAAGTCTCTAACAGACGTCATCAAAAATATCATTATGCTGGCAAACAAATACGGTAGGGAGAAATGTACCAACAATCAAAGCACTTTGAATACAGTAACGGTACCTGCAACTAATGTGTGATGGTATTTTGTGCTTGCAAGCAGCGTTCACATGCTCGTGCACATTAATGAGGCCATGCGGAATTATTCATACTGAATGTACAGATTCATTTACTACCCAAAGCAAAGCATTCCAAAATTCATTATCTCAGAATCTGCGATGAACTAAATCAATTTCTCCAGTGTCAGTTCTTCCCTGTTATGTAGTACAGTATATCAAACGTGTCCTGAACTGAAGGAGATTTGTCTTTTTGCAATGTTTTCACAAAACTTTCATCAAAACTTCAATTTCTCAAACCAGGTTACTGTCATCAGTCAGGTTCAATCTGTTCAGATTCAAATTTTATTTGGTACTTATTGATGAAAGTAACTTACTTTTACTTCTTGATGCTGGTCTAAATTTCTACCTACAGAAGTGAACAAATTGATTGAAGAAGAATCAGAATAGAAAAATATGCTAACAACATTACTATAGAACTGAAACCTTACTTTTTGAAGCATTTTTCACTCCATTATTTCTTAGATATTGTATGAAGCATTCTTTGACGAAGGATCAGCAAAAGATGTTGGCACCATGTGTTACAATATGAACATTGCTGGAGTGAGTAATGCAAGAGAGCCGCTACAAAAATTCAATGAAGCAAAGGAATTTACAAATTTGGAAACAGATGCACTCATAGTGGCATTAACCATGAGGCATTTTGAAATGAAAGATTTGGATGAGGATGCAAATGAGAAAATCCCTGGATTCCTACAAGAAGCATCCTGTTTCCAAAAGAGACAATGGCTCTTCCAACAAATTGATGAGATTTTAAAGCTCTATGTACTACACTCACAAGCAGAATCTCTTGACAAAGTTACAAGGGATATAAGCAACCTTGATGAGCAACAACCGCCCTTTAAATGCAGTGCCCCTGGTTGCAGCAAGGAGTACCGCTACAAAAAGGCTTGTATGTCACATGAAACCAAAGTCCATGCAATTGCCCATCTGGAACAGGTTTCAACTTCAAGACCATCTGCATCAAATGATAGCAACAAGGATAAAGATGATGTCTTTGATTATGCTTGTTCAAGGATCAATCTTGGCTTGCTCCTGAGAAACGCAGATGATGCTGTGGCAGAGGGAGATGGAGAGAGGATAATTCGATGCTGGAGATTTTTCCTGCTGTACTATCGTGCATTTGGTCACCACAAATATGCATTTGCAGCCTTTCAACTAATAAGCAAGATAACAGCAACCTTGTCTCCAGCCATGGCAGAGCAGCTTATTTGGAACAGGACAGTAAACAGAAAGGGAGGAAAGGGCCATAACATTGCTTGTGATCTGAGGCTTGAGCAATTAAATTGCTTAACGAAAGAGATGCTCTATAATTTGGGAGTTAACCTGGATGAAAAAACAGCTGCAAGAGAATCAAATGCCATTGGCTATATTGAGAAGTTATTAGAAGCCACAGACAAAGACCTCAGCATCAAAGCCCCCAGTGGAAGACACAAGAAAAGAGACAAAAAGGGTGACATGCTGCTACTTGTGATGAATCTTTGCACCAAAAATGTGTTCACCAAGACACCAGGCCGCAGCCATCAACATTATCAGAATTTTGATAGAAATCTGCTATCCAAACTTGAAGTTCAGTCTCTCAACAAATGGTTGAAAGATCATATGAGGAAGTTAAAGGATGATTTGTAGTGTATGACTTAAACTTGTATTTATATGATGCTATCGCAATTTGCAAATGAAACAAAATGCAACAGATAGGCCTCCTGAAAACTAACATGGAACAAAGTCTGCTGGCAGAATTTGAAAATAGAAGATTTTGAAAATGGAAGTCTGACTGAAATCTGAAAACAGTGTCATATGATAACTTATGGAAACTATGAAAACAGAATTTGTTCCAATGTTTACGAAGGGAGGCTGATTGATTCTTTGACTTAGATAAATTTCTTTGTCATTCAGCCTTTATGTTCTGAAGATAGCAAAGCGGTGTGTAGCTTTAAGCTCATAGTGAACATCAGCTAAATTATGGCAGCTCATACTCACAACCATCAAAAGTACAGTCAGGTCTTGCACACATTGTACATCAATAATCCATCCTTCACATTACAATACAAATTCACGAGGCACATGACAGACTGTACATTTTTCTAAGCAAGAATGTTAATAATGTGAGCAAGAAGGCCTGTACTGTGCAGTAGCATGACAATCTTTAAAAAGTTGGCACCCCCCCCCCCCCCGCCAGTGTGATATGCTTCCAATTTTACATGCATATTGAAGTCATATTATTACTGTTATTCAATGCAATCATAGTAAATCTCTTCCCTTCCCATACATGGTCTAAGAGATTATATTTAGCCTACATGTATGAGATATTACTGCACGATACTCACCATTTTGGTACACAGTGGGCTTCATCAGCAACAAGTAGAATTATATTCTTTTGGAACCCTTTATCTTGAAACAACGAGTACCAGTTGTTGCCCAACCAAGTTTCGGGAGTGCCATATATTATCTGGTATTCACATGCCAACACACTTTCTATATCTACTTCTTCGTCGTGAAGGCAGCAGGCTTTGACACCGCGGCGGTTGTCATCGGCACACTGAAGATTCATTATGGCCAATAAAGGCGATATTACAATTATTAATGGTTTCTCCACAAGGCCTAACTCCTTCGCGATGAGAGGTGCAGCTTGGAATATCAGCGATTTTCCGAAGCCAGTTGGCAATATGGCGAATGTGTCCCGCCTGTCCACAAATAATGCTTCCAATGCTTTAAATTGCTCTCTGTTTATTTCCACAACACTCGGAAAGAACTCTTTGATAACATTTGTAACTACATTTTTGAACTCCATCTTCGCGGTCGCCATTATCTATCAACGTTCTGCTTTTTATATCTCAGCCGTTTTCAAGTGCTCGCTATTGTTTCGCTGTGACCTTTTGCACTTACACAGATATGAATACTGGCTCCTGATTGGTCAATATGGGCGCATCAGACCGAGGTTGGGGCGCACTAGACCAGACTCTCCGTTTTTAACGTTAGAGAGGCTGGTACCCAGGGTATGCTCTATGATACAAAGTTAAACTTATGAAGTATCAGAGGCCTGCTGCATGTGTGGAAAACGGTGTAAACAAAAATGTACTAGGGGGGGCGGAATGCCCCCCCCCAGGTCAGATAGGGTTAACGTTACGATGTCCAGGATTTGAAAAAAACCACGAGTTCAAGCGGCAGCCAATAAGAGCTCTCATGTGACAAAAGATTCTTCTACTGTAACAAAAGCAGGCCGACCGCAACGAGGATGTAATCTGTATCAAATTACACAGCTGTTGTTCTCATAATCCCGATCACAAGGAACCAAGAAACCAAAATTACTGTCTTCATTGACATTCCTGGACCCCC
>REGL01000196.1:145304-155809 GCA_004194395.1 Aurelia aurita complex sp. Pacific | reverse complement strand
AACATTTTGAATAAGTGAAATATACCTTTATGCAGGGCTGGAAAAATGCTCGACCGCGCGAACGCCGGTCGGAGGCATATTTTGAAATCTGAAAAAACAATGGAGGCACTTTTTAGACTCCGCAGAAAGGGTTTTCTTCTAAATTTTCCACTCTTAAGTACTTCAATAGAATGCATCATGTGAGATTTCTTGAAAGAAAAAAGCCTTGTGACAACATATTATATTGGTTTTCTAAATAGCAGTTCATCGTATCTACAGATCTTCTCTTCGTTTTTGCTAACAACTCATAGATGTTTGAAAAAATTTACGGGAAGACTTCAGACTTTCGTTACGATTTGAAAGTATTTTCATAAGAAGCTCTTAACTTGAGTGCTGGAAGAAATTGTTGCAATTTAATCAAAAACTATTCAATAACATTTAGTATTATTACGGGTGAATCATAGAAAGTTAAGTTGAAAAAGTTCTCTTTCACTTGTTTAGTCAGTCACAGGTGGGATAGCCTTATTTCAAGTCATACATCGTAACAAAATATTGTAAAACTAAACGAGAATCTTAATATTACGATTTCACATCAATTTCCTATTCAAATCAAATCAAAATTTGACAGTTTCAACCATTTCAGAAAATTTGAAAAGACGAGAACTGCTAACAATTCTATGTGGCTTCATTGTATGCACCAAAACATGGTAGTTCACTGCTACTTTAAAGCCATTACTGTCAACATTGATTAATCAATTTATCTTACACCTCAAACAGGACACTGTAGATTTTGGGGATTTTCGAATTTCAGTTCAATTATTTTTAAATTCAATTACTGTCGAATCAATTTTCGATTTTAATTCGACAGTTCCTTTATTTTTCATCAGTTACTAAATGATAGACCAGATGATAAAAAATGAATAGAAACGAGATAGATGATCAGATTCTTATGGCTGCAGTTTTTCTTTCAAGTTGCTAACATTTCATTGCTTAATGAAATAAACTATTTATAATAAATCATTTCATGTGAAATAAACTGTAAAGAGATCTTTGTAGGCCTTGTTTAAGCCTTCATGTTGATAATCACGAATATATGAAAATGATAAATCTTCTTCAGGTGTCAGCAAAATGCTTAGCTGCAGTCACCAACGATCATTTGCATATTTTACGGAATCAATCAACTCAAGCAAAAATCACAAAGCATTTCCATGCAAAACGTACTCCGATTTTAATTATGGACGTTGCTCTTCTTGCTCCGAATTTGGATGTCCTGTATTTGGTTACGAATCAGTCAATTACAAAGGCCCATCTCCTGGGAAATTATTCCTGAAGACAACAGGAAAAAGTCCATACTTAGGTGAGTAGGATTATACGTCTGCAATTCACGCCAACCTCTCAAATCACTCTCATAAATACAACTCAACGTTCACACACAAAACACGTGAACACACAAAACACGTGAACACACAAAACACGTGAACACACAAAACACGTGAACACACAAAACACGTGCAATGGTATGCACTGCCAACTATGACATGACATTGAGAGATTTCGTTTGCACTAGAGCTCACTTTTTGCACCATGAGAGCTAGACATGTTTAGAGTGATAGTAATCTTCGCCAGCTCCAAATATATTTTTGTAAATCAAATGTCACACTTTGTTTTCTATTGCTTAATTATAACATTTTCAAATGTTTGTTTACATGCAACATATTGTATCATCCAGGATATAATATTACCAGCTAAAAAATCAGTAGCCTATGGACAGGCTTCAAAGTGCCTTCCTCCGCAACTCCCAGATAAGGCCTGTTCATAGGCTAAAAAATCAGCAAAAATGTGTCAACTTTTAGGACCTGTAGCTTTTAACTATTCATTACATTCCAACAGAAATGGCAATGTTTGAGTAGCTAACACGTTACGTTAAATATAAAAATTCAGTTTGTTAAAGTCGGTTCAATCATTCTCAAGTTGTGACTGATTTTATAAAAATGTTTCAAAATCCTGCAAAATAGGCCTAAAGTCTTTAATCTAATTTACCAAAAGCTTTAGCCCCATAGGTATCAAAATCAAAACGTCTTAAAACACATTCAAACTTAATCAATTCCTGGGAGACTCTGGCATCCAACTTTCATTTCCCTTGATTGAACGGCCCTCATTCCAATTCAAACTTTGACAGCAAAATGATAAATCATTCTTCTAGTTGATCATTACAAAATTACATTCAAAACTGGAACTGCAATGTTTGGCGATCTTATTGGAGGCTTCATCAGCGTAACTTTAAAAGGAAACAAGGGAACATCGGAGGAGGTGCATTTTGGAAGGTATGTAGCAAAGTTAGGAACATTATCGTTAGTTGATATGAAAACATGTGGCAAAAGTCACAGCATACCCTAGTGATTTCCTATGTAATTGACATATCAGTCTCAAAATGAGAGAGAGAGAGAGAGGGAGAATAGGATTTTGTGAATAAGATCTGAAAACTTAAATTTATGTATAAACAATAACAAGGGAGCATATACCAAACGAATTTACTACCGGGTGAGTATAAAAAAAGTTAACACGTTTGGTGGGCTGTAGAATAAGAAGTAGATGGGAGATATTCAAAACTAAGTTCTCATCTATCGGTCAAAGGCTAACTCAGATCTGAAAATTTAGTTTGGCAAAATCACTCGTCTTTTAGACCCAAAAATAAGGAAATGCTGATGAGGGCTTTGTATGGGAACGAGGCTTCGTATGGGAACGAGAATTCAATGTTCGATTCACTGTTCTTTATTAGTGGTTCCATTTTGTCCATCACATTTAAATTATATTTCTGAAGTAGGCAATTGCATTGAATTGAATTGCATTTAATTGAATCTATAATTCATTGGCAAGTAAATCAAGGACCAGAATCCAAAATGGAATTATCATTCCTATAAAAACCCCCTTACCAGCAATTCATTTATTTCTGGGTCTAAAAGATGAGCGATTTTACCAAACAAAATTTTTACATCTAAGTTAGCCATCTAAGTTAGCCTTTGACTGATAGATTAACCACGCACTTTTATTCCACAGCCCGCCAAATGTTTCAACTTTTTTAATTGCATGGCAAAGAAGGGAAGAGAAGTCGTCCAGAAAGATAAAATCGGCTAAGGTTTGTTTACAGCCATTTCAAGTCATGTGATCAATCTCTTGATAAAACAACTATTGATTCTCTAACATATTTCGTGCCATGCAAAGTTGCGCCATGACTGCATAATATAGAATATTACTAAAATTTCTCAAGAGTATGGTCACATGACTTGAAATGGGTAAAACAAACCTTAGCCAATTAGGTCTATAGCAAGGCGGGGTGGGGATAATGCTGGAAAGATAAGGCCGCAGCACATGTAAGCACATAAATGAATGTAGCTTTTGATTTCTGGCCGATATTCAGATGAAATCATATGAAGATAATGGAACAAATTGATTATTCTTGAAGGAGGACAATGTACCTTGGAAGATTGCAGTCATTTGCAATGTGGACCGATAAAGACATTGGTGAAATAACAGAATTAATAGTTCGACATGCTGAACCATTTCAGAAGTGGAAATTGAGGAAAGTCACTGTGCAAAAATTTGACAATGATCAGGAGTATGTTTTGTAATTTTTATTTCCATTTCCTTCACTGTCATGTCATGTCATCAATTGCTTTCCTCAGAAAGCAAGCTTCAAGTTATTAGTACTGGGATCGCCAGACAATTGAGAAACTTTAGAACCGGGACTAAAATTCTAAGAAACCGCCAGAGAATTTATAATAAAGCAACACAAGCGACAAACACAATGGATAGCTTCAGATATGTTTTCACATCAACTGAATCATAGTCACTATGACTGAATCAAGAGAATGTTACTGAAAGATACAAAGCATGGCTATGCTGCAATTAAAAATTAATTTCTTTGATGAATCTTCCTTATCAAACTCCCAAAACCGACTAAATTCCAATTTGACCATGATTATGGCAACAGAACACCTTTTTCTTTCCCTTTTTCCTTTTTCTTTCATTGAACTTTTGTCAGTGGTAGCAAAGCACCGAATGTTAGCTTGATAGCTGGCCTGACAGCTCTAGTTAGTAGCTTGAATTGTTGATGAAATGGAATGAATTCCACAGTTTCAAGAATCTAGAAAATCGGTATGTAAATCTTCTACCGTATTGTTGATTGTTATATTTTGAGTTGAACTTGAAATGTTGTTCCTGAATTCTTTCTCAACAAAAGTTTTATTACATTATTCGATTTGTTCAATTTGGTGTTCAAAAGCGTCGATTCTGCATGGAGGTGCAATGATGAGAATTTACTCTGGAAATTTCTGGACATCTCTCGTCGTTGCTGTTGCTGTTGCTGTTGCTGTTGCTGTTGTTGTTGTTGTTGTTGCTTTTACGAAGAAGTCGAAGTTCTCTTCCCTAGGTCTCTAGGAATCATTTGGGAACCACTTTAAGTTACAGAAGACAACAGGTTGTAAGTACTTTCTTGTGAAGTCTCTAAATTTGTCAAGGGCAGCTCTGATTTTGTTGCGCTTTGAGAACCTGTTAAATTGTCAGAAGCTTGCTAAAACTAGCCGATATCCGGAATTTTTATATTTCAATCTCATGTTGTTGCATCCGGGCAAAGCATTACGTATTCTAGTGGTCACGAAATCAAAAGGCCTATCCATTGTTTCAACCATGTGCTGTTATTCTGTTTGATTTGAGATTTGCTATTATCGGCAAACCTGGTTGCTTGATATTGTTGAATTAAATCCTACTAATTCCTGCTGTAGACAGTGGAAAAACTTTCACAGTTAACTTAGAAAAGGACACGAAAGAGAACTGTGCCACTGCTGAAAGAATTCCCCACACAAACCTCGCGGTGCAGGGAGGTAATGTATAGTTAATCGATCTGATCCTACATGTTAATCCTAGAAGACTCACAAAAGAACAGATTCAATGTTTTACTTTCGGTCGTTGTTTTTCCAATTTTCGGACGTTGCATGAATTTTCATTCACGGCTTTGTATGTTCGTTTGTTTTGGATTTTATTTGTCGATTCGTTGCTCAGGTGTTTTATTTATTACGTCAACAATTGTTTGCTGTGTACACGTTTATTTTTGAATACTTCACATGTGTAAACAGCAGGGGGATATTTGGCATTTGTATTTTAAGCAAACTACAAGCTAGTTTTTGATTGCATTCTGTTCAGCATCATGTGAAGTCTATAGTGAAACCCGTAGCTGGAAATATGCCAGAAATATGTCTTTGAAATAGCACAGAGAATATTCAATAAACTTTTAGAACAGTTAGCCTGCGTGCAGACTTTACTTTCCACTGCGAAGGAGAGCCAAGGCCTCCTTCGCAGTGGAAAGTAAAGTATGCACGCAGGCTATAGAACAGTCAGCTAGGCCTTGTTTCTGTTGTGCAGTTGTCGCGGCTGTCTGTCGCGATTGTCACGGAGAAAGGAGTTATCGCTGTTTCAATGATAGCAATAACCCATTCGAATCAGTACCTTGAGACTGAAAGGCCTATGTATGAGGCGTCTACTTTCTCTCGAGTTAAGAAATTTATCTAGGCCTAAAAAATTAGTCAGGATTCTCGCAAATTTTGGTTTGGGCATGGGTAGTTAGACACTGCTGGTGTGCTTCTATGGAGGAGCGCTGGATAATATGTATCTGCGGAGGAAATATTGTTTTGTAGCAGATACATATTATCCAGCGCTCCTCCATAGAAGCACACCAGCAGTGTCTAACTACCCATGGTTTGGGCTGAAAAAGAAGAGAAGATTGATAAATATTTTAGGGTTCTTTTCTTGGGTAGACTTGCCCCAAGTCTATTTCGTCAACTGTAATAAGTCTACCGGAAAGTATATTTTTGAGGAAGTTTTTTTTGACGAATTAGACTTGGGGCAAGTAAATTTCTTGCGTGATTTATCTGCTTTTCTGTTCTTTGTTGCGAAACACATACAGTTGGATTTTATTTCCCCGTTGTGTCACGACATGTTTTAACTTCTTCGTTGTTGCCAACTGAATGAATGAACAAATTGTCTGAAATTTTCGATCACTATTTTATCTTCTTGATTTTGGTCTGAGAACGCAGATCAAGTCGTCAAGAACAATTTTGAATCTTATCCCTTCGGAAGATCTCAAAGTTCACAGAAGGAATGCTACGCATTGACGTAAAGCTCCTTTCGGTATCTCATTTCCCATTCTTCTATCCCTCTGCTATCTAAAAAAAAATTTTCTTCACCTTCAGGCATCTATTTTGCGTCATAACGTCGGCTGTTTTTGTTGGAGCAATCTTTCTGCTTTTCTTCGACATGGGAATACTAATTGTTCGTATCAGTCCGATGGGAATAAATCTAATAAAGATGTCACAAATGTATCTCAGTATCATTCGACATATCTTTAATCTATTTAGCTGTAGGAATATGGTTTATATTTATATCTAGTGATTCATCCAAACCAAGCCTATTATTGCTTTTAATTTTCCTTAACTGAATTATTAACCATGAACAATCATCATTTATTCGTGGAATGATGATAAAAAGTTCTTCGAAAATTTCAAAATCAATTCTTGTTGGGGATATGAACAGGCTAAGATGAGAGCCTCAAGGAATCCCCCAAAAAGGGCTTCAGATCGCATGCGTAGTAACAATTTACTTCACTTATGTAAGATGCAAATTAGCTTGACCGTTGAGAACAAGGGAAGAAACAAAAGCAGCGATGCGCATGACAACGTGAGCCCCAACGTCGATTCGCTCTCAACAAAGAAAACACAGTGGGTCACAACAATAGGGTCAGCACTTCATCCCCCCAACAAATCCTGCAGTTCACTAATGATGTTTACAGGTTGTCCGAATTCAAGATTCTTCATTTATGAAACTATCAAACATTCCAAACTTTGATTTTTGGATACTGTGGCTGTCTATCACTCCTTAAACTCAATTCACATTTAGCGATTCGAGTTGCGATGCGATGCGGCGTGGCGTGATGAGGTTGAATTAATCCAGCTTTGCCGCACTGCCGCGCTTCATTTTTATCTGGAATGCACGAAGAATGACACTGCAGGCATCATTCGGGTATCATTTTAGAGAAAGAACTTCAATGACGTTTTCTTCGACACAATTCTCCCGGACAAGAATAAATGTATGCCCACCCCCCATCGTTCAGTGACTCACCACTTTTTTTGGGCCATTATTAGTGTTGGCGTACGTGGGTCGTGGGTCGTGCTTTTGGTCATGCTTTGACATGTGCTCAAATCGTCTACATAAAACCGAAGTACAAGGTGCGCCTACGCGCACAGTTGCTTGCATTGGTCATCAAAGTTTCATGGTGCAAAATCGATTTTTGCTAACAGTTATCAACACGCTTGTTTAAGAAGTCTTACTGGGAATACGCGTCCTAGATAAGCGTATCTTCGCTTCGTTTCTCTGCATTGCTCAGAAAGTTTAAACCTTTCCTACAACTTGAGATAAGATAACATTAGTTGCATTTATTCGAAAGTTTTATCTGTTAGCTCAAATTTGATTTTTTTCATGTTTCAAATCCGATAAGGTTCCAGGAGTACTGATAACTCAGTTAGTTACGGCATAAAATTGCAAATTTGGATTTCTGCAGAGGCGTTGTGTAATGTCCTACCCTTAGCGATAATGAAACTTCGAGAAACTGATCTGTCATCACAGGTAACGGGGAAAAATTTGTATAAAAGTAACAAGTACCTCCATCTTTACTTCAGTGTTTACCAAATTTGCTAATTTTGTCTAGATTCGTTTAGGCCAACCACGGCAATGTTTGTGATACAAACAGTCCCGGTTTCCACTCAAAACCGGAACTGTTTGTATCACAAACATTGCCGTGGTTGGCCTAAACGAATCTAGACAAAATTAGCAAATTTGGTAAACACTGAAGTAAAGATGGAGGTACTTGTTACTTTTATACAAATTTTTCCCCGTTACCTGTGCTGTCATCTTTAAAATTGAGATTGAGGAAGGAGGAATCTGATGCATCCCAAAACACTTTTTCGATACGATAGTTGCTACATACCAAGTCTTAATTAGATGTCACGTCTCCTTCTGTCGTTTCCCCGTCTTTTCTATGCCGCTAAACCCACATTATTCATTTTTCATTTTTAATTATTTGAATATGGTAATCAATCAGTAACATGTTACTGTTTTACATTGGGCCATGTGCAAAAAAATAACCTAATTACAAAACTAGTTACAATCTAATTTTATCAAGTATAAAAAATAAATGACAAAGAAAATGCTATGCTTGAGATGTTAGTAGCTCCATTTTGAGTTTGCGACCGAAGCTCAAAAGAGTCGGTATTTGCTTCAATTCAGAATCTAAACCGTTCCATATTTTAGCCCCTGTTTAAGCGAAAGATCGAAAACCCGTTCCATATTTTAGCCCCTCTATCCATCGAAAAACCTGCTTTATCAGTGAAAAATATAGTTTTTCGGATTCAAAAAGTGGGTTTATCAGTGATAAACTAAGTTTTTCGAATTCTTGTGCATTTCACTTGCCATACTTTTCATGACGACGCTGCTCTACGTTTGTATAACAAAGCTTAGTTGGTTCGCCTGCGCAGCGTTGTTTTGAAAACATGGAAACAAAGACACATCTTAACCTCTTACTGAAACGAAACAATTCGCCGTTGTTTTGTCGATACGAAAACACAGGGAAACAAACAAAGAGAAAATGAAGAACACTAAGTATCCCATTGCTCATCCTTAGACCACCGTGTCGTCGACGAAGATATTTAAATTGGCCTAAAGTTTACATCCCACCATCACCTCTAACTCAACGTAGACATCTCGGGTTTCGCCTGCTAATTTCAGATTGAAACATCCTTTTTGCTTGCCTTATTTAATTGCCGTGCTGATGCATTCGCTTTAAAAAGGTCAATTCTATTCATGCTCCATGACACACATCGCAGAACTCTCAGGTCATACATAGCCGTCTCTCTGGACTGTTTTTCTACAAGGCTTATATTGTGTCTCGCATAAATGCTTCAGGCAATATTGTGCGAGCCTCGGCTGGATTAGCCTCTTAATCGTCTTAGCATCCTGAGGCTATTTAAACCTATGAAACGAAAGAGACTAATTTTCCAGGGATTATGGATTGTGTTCTAAATTCAGTCTGCTATTTACTTATGCTTAGCTTTAGGCAGTTACTGAGATTTCTTTGCTAATATTGAGTTTCACATCTTTCGTCTGATCGCCCTGTGAAGACACATTTATCTGTTCTTTGTCGATTTTTATTATCGAAGCTTCCTAGAGCTTAGAATGAAGGATTTCCCCAATGTAGACTTTATTTTTATCTTCGAAAAACAGGATTTTTTTTGTCTTCATTGAGTTTACACAGTAGAATTCAACGCAAACATTTGAAGAGAAGGTCTATTTTTTGTCAATAAGCAGTTAGAGAAGTTGTGTCCTAGTGTCAAAATTTCTGCAACCTTCTCTGTCTCTGATTTTTTTACAAGACCAATAAAGTGACTATGAGCACCAAGAAATACGGTACTGCATGAAAATTGCGCGGAAAATTGCTCTTCAGCAGTTTTTTATTTTTGATATTTTAGAAAATAAATATATATTTTTGGTTTTGGTTTGAAGATCTTGGCCTACCGATTCTATGGAAATACGGTCAGCTTGACCCTTTAATGATGACGGATACATAAAAATTGTTTTGATCAACTCTCCAGATCATCAAATACGGAATACAATGGGCTATATTTAGATTGCCTATGCCTTAACTTAAATTGCCTGATATCTCCGTCATTTGTCTTTAGTACTAAAAATATGCTACATCTGCCTATGTAGTTAGAGGCGTCTTATATCTTGTGTTGTATCTATTTTTAATTTGTAAAATTTGTTATACGCTATTTGATAGTTTTTATGAAAAAAGGTGAAGATGTCATATATAGCCATCTATCACCTGATATACTCTTTTGATGGAGTGAAAAGACACTCAATTTAGATCGTTCGTTTTCGCACGAGAAAGGCAGGAACCTATCAAGAAATCTATAATCTCATCTATTTTTTTCATCTATTTTTACAAGAGTTATGTCTATAATTAGAATAGGAATCCCACAAAGACTTGCTAGAACACCTTCAAACTCTTCATGAATAGACTTATTATTATTTGTGGTCAGGATCTCCAACTTGAAATGAATCCGCGCTCAATTGGATCACAAAAGTTTGTTATAACAAATAGGTGTTATAAGTCTAGGCTATGAGGTATAATAGGTGTTGTAGGTCCAAGCCAACGAGGTATGTCTCAGGAAAAGCCATAGAATGTGCAGATATCTGTCACTGTAGTGGTCAGATTACCAGGGACAAATTGAGGGCTAGTTATCGATCATGATACTTTTGTGGTGCCAAAGTGGTTTCTGGTTGAGGTTCTGTTTGTCTTGCACTCTTGCTTCCTTTTCTTACGGTGCGCAAAGGAAAGGATCATGGCACGGGGGGGGGGGGGTTCTTGGCCAAATTTTGGGTAGGGGTTGCCGCGGGCATCTTCAAAAAGGTACCGTTGG
>REGL01000196.1:105701-145086 GCA_004194395.1 Aurelia aurita complex sp. Pacific | reverse complement strand
ACCAATTTTTACGAAAATGGTACCCTTGGCTGGACTAATTTTGACCATTGTCTCGACCAATATTGTCAAATTTGTGCCAAATATGATGTCATGACCGTTCGCTAGGCCAATATTGTCAAAAATGATACCCTTGGCTAGACCGTTGCTGGCCAAAATTGCAAAAAAGGATACCCTTGGCTAGACTAGAAGTCCGAAAAAGTATACCCTTGCTCGCGGCACATCCCCAGGTACCTTTACTATGGAAGAACCCCCCCCCCCCGTGGATCATGGTTGAAGATGGGGCTGTAAGGAATCAAGTACCTTCTGTTGGGCCCATCCATGGTCATACGCAATGGCTTCTGAACAACTAGTGTCGCATTCGCCGGTGGCGGAGAAAAATTCTACATTGGAGTAAATTTAATTTACTTGCCAGTTGATTGTGTCACGTGTTAGGCCCATATGTGTTGTGTTTTAAACAGTTGGGCGTAGTTGAACTGGGGAGAGAAAAGACACAAAATTTAGGCCCAAGGTGGTTGAAGAGGATGTAAGATGGAAGTACCTGATATTCAGGGTGGTAAAGAGCATTTTGTGAAACGTGAATGACCATATTTTTCGGCCATATTTTCTTCTCGTGAAACGTGAAAAGCCAGTATTTATTGACGTGAAACGTAAAAACGCTATAATCTTTGATGTGAAACGTGAAATTGAACATTTTATTTCCGTGATTCTTGATCCTGACCTGATCCCCCCCCCCCCTTACCATCCTCAATATTCTGTCCTGCAAGAAAGGATTATTTAATGAGGGAGGAAAATGACCTGTGTTACAGAGATGGCTTTTGCCGTTTTCTTGTGTGGTACCTACAAATAAAAGTTTGAATAATGGTGACAGGAAATGCAAAGAAAACAACAACCACAACAACACTAACTATGAGTAATAATCATAATCATCTTTGAGGCTTGGCCAAACCTTTCGACTTTTTTCAGAGTTATTGAGAATACAAAAACTCGAAGTTGATCGAAACCACAAATCGCGTTTTGTGATGAGCATTTTCTCAACTTTTCAAAGCAATCACAAACACGATGTTGTTTATGAAAACACGCCAAACCGCTATTATAAGAAAGAGGTCACCTCTTTACTTGCAAACCAAAGGTTATCAATATGAAAGTTTATTAAAACTGTTTTTATTCGTTACGATAGTGACATCAATTTGAACAATACAAATCTTTACTGATGATCTCAGTTGAAAAGAATTTAATTTTGTTAAATTTTATTTAATAGACGAGGCAGAAGACCAACACATGATAGCTCTAGCGTTTGAAGGTGTTAGCATTGTTAGCCTGCGTGCAGACTTGTGCAATACCTATGCAACATGAAATGTGTTTGATTTTGTTATTAAACCTCAAAATTCAATCGAATTTTATTAAGTTGATGCGATTAGGCCATATCTTTTACAGAACGCAACAAAATAAAACATGTTTGCTTGGCTCTTTAAAATGCTTCGAAATGATTGTTGGTTGCTAAGCAACATGATACCGGGTGAGTCGGAAAAAGAATCCCCGCTTGGAAGGCCACTTCTCCATGAATATCAAAGCAGTAATATTGAAAACTGTCTTGTATTGTTGCCAGTATGTTCAATTAGGTTCAGTAATTCACCCGGCCTTAATCGGCTATTCCTTCCCGTCTATATGGGCGATTTTCTGCAGAAAGCCCCTTCCAAAAACCTGCAAAACCAAATGAAAAACAATGAGCAAATTTTCCTTCCTAAAATTGATGACACTCACATAATTTCATGTATTTTGTCCTCTTGGGAGAATGGAATCCCCTTGAATAGGTCATCGATACCAGGGGAGGACTTGTTCATCCTCTCAAGAGGATAGCCGTGCTAAAGCATCCACAAGTTATTGCTGTAAGGTGATTATAAGGCAGAAATATAAGGGAAATTTGATCATGATTTTGGGCACGTTTTGAAGGTTTTTTAAAGAGGCTTTCTCGAGAAAATCCCTCATAATTTCAGAATGGAGGCCGATTTCAGTCAGGTAAATTTTATAGTAGATTTGAACATTTCTACCATTAAGCTATACATTTGCCGACATCATTGTCTTGATATCGAGCTGTGACCTTTCTAATGGGGATTCTTTTTTCTAACTCACCCGGTATAAAGAATGGAACCCCATGAACCCTCTTCGATTCTCAATTCCATTGATATAGGGGGTAAGGGGCATTTTACCACAATTCATTGCGTTTGATTATTGAATTTCATTGCAATCAACTATCTAGACTTATTACACGAGTCCTTGTTTTCGCTTAATTCCCCCAACGGTTCAATGAAGAAAACTTAGACGAATTTCATCAGTAACTATCTATTCGATTAAACATTTCACACCCAAGAATTTGGATTTTGTGTTCGAAGGTTTATTGGGTTTCCTCGATTTCTTGGCCAATTCATTGCCAATAATTGGAATGATGCTGTTCTTGAAATTTTAGCAATATTCAATTTCATGTTTTCATATTAGAAAATTTTTCATCTTATGATCATTGCTATGGTAATCGTCACAACACTTTGTGTGCCATTCTTAATGCATTTTCTCTCTTTTTGCAGTAAGCTTAGATGTCATACCTGTTGGTGCCGATCTTGTCAAGATTTGGGGAGTAGAGGCAGAATTATTTCTGATGATTGATGATGCTGGCTTATTACGAGCAACGGTGAGTGATTTTGATACCTGTGTGTATTTTAGTGCCTGATGAAAGAGATAGGACAAAATAGTGAACGTCTGTGTAGTAGTCTGAGGGTTAATCAGAAAAGCGGAGGTTTTTCAGTGCGATTGCGATGGATGGAGGGATCACTTGTGTCGCTAGAGATGGATAATATGCAGTAGGTCAGGGACCATTCAGCTATTCGGAGGCATGCAGGCGGCAGGCATCGTGTAATTGGAGGGATTTTTTTTCAGTAATCTATTTTGAGTGGGCAGGAAGTATTTCTAGCCACTTAAAGCTACTAATTTGAGCCCATTTCCAGGCATAGGACCCCTAGTTTAACATCCCTTCCTAAGGATGGCGAGGTGAGTTACGAGGTCAAGCCACCGAGGTCACACCCCCATCCGGAATTTGACCTCATTCAACTGAGCTTAACTTCAGTCACCTGACAGCCGCTCGGCCACTCACCTTGTAATTTCGAGGCTAATCGTATTCACATATTTCAGCACTTCACAGAGATCAAAGTAAATTACAAAGAAAACGAATCTCCGATTTTCGTTATGGAGGGATGTGAAAAAGAGTGTGAGAAATGTGAAGGTTAGCTGCAGATGTGACTGAGTCTGACTGTATAATGAAAGCAAACCAAGGATCTTTGCTAGGCTACGACAAAAAGTGACCCTTGTCTGCGAGGTTTCATTGTTCTATGTTTGCTTGCAAATAGCAGAAGAGTTTCTTTTTGTCATGGATCGAAACCATCTTTGTTTGTTGTGGAGCATAAAACTCATCACGAATATTCACTGTCACGAAATTTTGAAAATTTGGTTGTGTTAAGCACTGTTGGCCTAGTCTGCGTGCAGACTCACTCGAAAGTATAGACTTTTGAGGAGTTGAGTATGCACGCAGGCTATGTTGGCCCCGTATCTGTTTGCTTTTAGCAAGAGGTTTGCCGAGTTTGACATCGGGGGTGAAGGATTTCTTCACTTGGATTTTGCTCACTCCTCCACAGTGGTTGCTCATTCACTTGGCTAAACAGACAAAACTTTGAGCGAGTCTATGCGGGGTTGTGACTTGTGACAGCTGCTGATTGTGTCAGATCGATAATAATTTCTAATAATCATGACTGAACGATAACGTAATCTGCAAAACTGCAAAGACCTTTATTTCCTATCATATGTGCGTTACTTATACCGGATATAAGCATAAATCCGTCTTGTTCTTGTATAGAAATTCATGAATGCATTAGAGACTACCAGAGGGCTTCATGTTACGACCCGTTGTCTAAAATATAAGCCAACTGTAATGATAGACTTTTCAGACGCCATTGTGGATGTAAGATTCAACGAGAAACGGCGCCGTATCTGCTGACTCGCAACTTAATGCGAACAATGTCTTATTTATGTTGAAGCTAAGACGTTGGATGGCCTCCAAGATTCGAAACGAATATTGTTTGGCTTACGTTGTAAGTCGCCTATTCAGGAAGCAAATTGGATGTACATAGCGTAAAGTAGAATAGTCTAGCTCGGTTGTTGCTAACTTTATCAAAGGCAGTCATTGTTGATGTGAATCATCCTTCAAACCATGTTTATTGCTTTTTCATAACGTTTTAATGACGAGGTGGAGATACATAACGTTTTCAGTTTCATATTTCAGTTTCAGCTTTCAGTTATATCGTTTTCAGGGGGATTTGGGGGTTTAGTACGAACTCTCGTACAGCAGATTACCATTGGTCGATTTCTAAATCACAAATTACCACGAACGAGTTCTCTCTTTGTCCATTCATGTCGATTCTTTGGAAAACTTGATCGATGTTTTTTATTGTTTTCAGTGTTTTTCGAAAACTAACAGTTTAGGAAACTCGCTTCTAGCTCTAAAAACTGAAAATGAAAAAATGTGCAAAAAATCCCAGTATCTAATGCAGGTTTTCTGCTAAAGATTGAGTAATAAATCTTCGAAATCGGTCCAGTGTACGATTTATTGTGGCCTGTCAAACGTGCATAGTTTATTTTGGCGCACTCGGTATAATGTCACCTAGTTTTAGCAAGTTTGCAACATATTAGATTTTAAGAGATATACACCCTTCTAACCGATATAGCTGTAATGCCTATCATTGTTTGATGTATTTAAATTTCTATATATAAAAATGTTGCGAGTATGATGAGTTTATTCCTTTCTCAATAGTGTTTCTACGTCCATGTCGCTTAGTAGAAAGATTGCCCTCGTTTTGTCTCCTTGACACTCATTTTGAAACGGGATCCTTTAATTCGCAATGCATTGAAAGCATGATGAATGGAATACAAGAATCTTCATTTATCCAGAGAGAAATGTTTGTTCGCCTTTGCTATAGAAATGCATTTTGTTTGACTTCTTTGCTGTAAATAAGGACGCCAGTGAATCAAAAACAGATTCAGAAAACGTAAATATCAAATGTGAAAGTCGTTGTGGTTAAAAAAGAAGGATGTTTTAACTTCTATGGCAATTTGTCAATTTTTGTTTATTTTGGTTTGCTTGCTTCCATTCTTTATGATGAATTTCAAAGCAGTTTTGCGTAATTCTTTAAAGAACGTAAATAAAGAACATGTTTTGGTGTTGATCAGAAAAAGGAGCGTCCTAAATTCAGTAAATTGCGCACTCACAACTGTTGTTGTTTTGCTTACTTTTAAATGTCTAAAACCTCAAAAGATGTCTGAGGAGCACCGCAAAATATGAAATAATGAACTTTTGATAGGTTCAAATTAGAAGAAAAAGATTACACTAATGTTTATCTTTGATTTTATTCTTTGTTGATCATAAGTTGTTTACTTGTACGTATGCGTTTGTTTTCACATTTGTTTGATGGTCAAGAAAGTTGGAACGATTTCAACCTTGAGCCTGCTTGCAATATTTGATTATTTCTTTTCAACCTATCTTTCATGTTGTTGATCGGAAACTTTGTTGACTTGATCAATGGTAGGTGGATTTCCGTTTCTATTCTAATCGTTTAAGGCTGAGTTCAGTGGCTGAGTTCACAAGTGGGGTCACTTTGTGATTCGATGCGGCGCGGCACAGCGCGATAAAACTCAATTGGTTCCTTTGTCGCATTGGGGATGCGTTGCCGCGCTTCATTGTTGTCCGGAATTCTTCAAGGACGACGCTTTAGGGATTCCGTAATTATTTCATTTCTTTCATGGTGAATGAAGCCCTTCAAAACATGTGGCATATCACATACTTTAGAAGCGTTTCTACAGATAATAGGTACTCTTTGTATTATAAGAAGGTTATTTTCAGCAAGGGTTCCCTTTGAAAAATTAAACCTGCATGCAGTAGGTTCTGCAATACAAATTGATCTAAAACAGTTCGGGTGATTTTTGAAAACGTTTCATTTTTCTATTTGATTGCCTGGTAGTCTTTAGACTTACTACTGTGAGTCCTTGTAATCGCTACCACCTACACACCCTAGCGAGTATGTGGCGGGTATCGGGGTGGGTGGTAGCGATTACTAGGACTTAACGTAACAAGTCTAGGTAGTCTTACTGAAGTTCAAAGGTTGATGTTGCTGTGACAACAAAATTAATTTTGATGTTGTAATGGTTGTTGTTGTCGCTATCATTGTCCTTCATAAATTTGATAATATGAAATCTATTCTTCAGAAAGGCTTTGTCTTTTCGGAAGCCTGACCCTTTGTTTCACAAAATTGACTCTTGCTGTTTGATTACATATTATTTTATTTTCTGTCATTCAACGTCTTTTGTCATCTTTATAGGATGTGGACAGTCCAGAATGCATCTTCGAAGAATCAATGACAGAAGATTTTTGCACGATGTATTACAGTGCGATGTATTCTCGCAAAAGGTGGTGTGTAGGACTTAAAACGAGGCCACTCAGTACATTCAGTGGCGCATTAAGAAGAAACAAACTTTCACTACGAGACTGTTCATTTATGGCGGAAATCGTGAATAGGAGGTCGTCTACGTCATCTTCGCAGTCATGTGGCAGCGATGGAAGAATATGTTCGTAACGGACGCAAATAGAATATTTAAAAGAAAAGAAATATCGAAACCCGAGAATTGGCATGCTGATAGAAATATACCAGAGTTATGAGACTGCCCCATCTTATTGAGAAAATATATTTCATGTGTTGAGAAAAAAGATTCCAACTTTAGGTAGCTGTTAGAAAATAGGTAAAGCTAGAATGTAGGTAAATGCCGTAAAGTAACTAGTTCATTGGCAGTGAATGTAGTGAATCACTGCATTATGAAATGGCTGGCAGCACCGTACTTCGAATGAGAAGCCAGGAACCACCCTCGTTGCCAAGCTATCAAGCTTTCAGAGGCCGGTATTTCAGAGTCCATGAATGCCAAAAAGTGGAAAAATCACGACGAGAAGAGCAATTTATGCATTTTAATGAATACAAATGAATACAGCCAAGGGTATCATATTTTTAATATCAATCTAGCCAAGGGTATCATTTTTGTAGAAATTTGTCAAGGCAAGGGTACCATTTTCGTAAACATTTATTTGGGCAATTGGTACCACTTTGAATATGCTTGCGGCAGACCCCTACCCAACATTTAGCCAAGAAGCACCCCGCCCTGTTATGTAAACAAAACAGTCGTTTTGGCACGTTACCGGTAGAATATGGTACGCGAATCAAAATGTTGGTTCTGCTTAGCGTTTACACGACGCGTTTTATCCTAGTCGTACCCTTATGTGTGGTACTCCTTTCATTTTTACCCGTGCTCGGACTACCTCGCCATTTTGTGCAGTAAGGATGAATTTTGGAGTGGGTGCTAATTTTTATCCGTACCGTGCCAATGGATTTCAAAAGTTTAAATAGGGCTTAAATTGGTTATTTCTGAAGCAACGTCAATCAAAGATCGAAATTCTTTGTTTCTAAACAAAAGCAGTGCAGAGCGTGCGATTATTCCTTTCTGTTTGCAATCCAGCGATTATTTCTTGTTATCGTTAGGGCTTGGAAGTTCACCCGAGATTCTCCCACTAATTCTCTCACTGCATTGGATTATGAGTTTTTCTCGTGACTAATGCACGTACAGTAACAATGATAATTTTAGCTTTTTTCGATGGTATTAGGAGTAAGACAGGCGCTAAGACATTGTAAATAATACTTTGAACTATAATATATTTAAATTTCTGTTAAATGGTCGATTGTTTTCATCCCTAGGTGATAGATATTATTGTTATAATTATTGTTCTATGATATTATGGAAAGTATTGGAGCAATATTGTAGATATTGTTAATGATTTTGTTATTTTTAAGTTAACAGTTGCATCAACTTTAGTCAAGAAAGTTTTACGTTAAAAATGATGTTCTGTTTTCATTCTTTCTTCCTTCTTATTTATGATAACAAAGGCAATTTTCGTGAAACAAATGCAGCCTCAAGAATAGATTTCACACCTTCTGCGCCTCCAACCAAGCATAGGTTCCAAATCTTTAAAAAGGCTGGTGTAAAATTGAGTTACATTTTGATTCTTTGAACTGAATGACTTCAAAGAAACTTTACCTATTTCTCTATAATTTTACCGTTGGACTTTTCTGAAATCTTCAATATTTTCAGAATTAGAGTGTTTTCCTTCTTTTTGAATAATTCAAGAAAAAATTTCAATAAAACTTAAAACCATCGTAATTTCTAAACTGTTTGACGCAACATGAAATAATTTCGTAGAAAACCATAGTTTATGAATGTCTACGATATGGTTATATGGTATCAAGCAAAAGTCTGTCACTCTTCTGGATTATGATTTAGAAATTTGATGACGTCACATCCTCAAATGAGTTGAAATGTAAGATACGCTGTAATTTCGAGCAATGTTCAAAATTTCTGGAAAGTCCAACGGTACAAGTATAGATAAGTGTCTAAAGTTTCTTTCAAGCCATTAAATCAGAAGAAATAGGTCATAGAATTTTACACCCACCTTTTTTCGCCAAGTTAAAGATTTTGAACCTATGCTCTCCAACCATAATGTTTTGAACTTTATTTTGATTTGATCCAGTGCTCTCAGTGGTGTAAAATCTATTCTTCAGAAAGACAAATCGCTTTGTCTCTTTAGAAACGTGAATCTTTGGTTTCACAAAATTTACCTTGCTTTTGATCAACAAGGACAGATTTTGTAAGACAATAGCATGAGTTGCTTTTGTTGACACCTCAATTCAAAGCGATTAGCGATCGCAGGCAAAGGAAATTCTCTCAACCAGTAATTCAAAACAAGCAAAGCCGTAAAAGTTTCTCTGAAACCCAGGTACCTAGCTCGCTCGTTGTGCATTCCAGAAACTGTTTTTAAGAGCGAACATGAGCAGGATATTTCTACACATCTACCTCAGGCATTTTATTTCTTTTGTTCAGAAGCTGAGCACCCAAAGTAAACCCAAAAATATAGAGAATCGCGCCTCCCAATCGGCTTTTGAACCAAACCAATTAAATGCCCGAGGCAGATGTGTAGATAGATCCTTCATCTTTCGATCTATGCCCATGTTTGCTCTTAAAAACAATTGATGGAATGCACAACGAGCGCGCTAGCTATCTGGGTTTCATAGGAGTTTTTGCGGCTTTGTTTGTTTTGAATTACTAGACGAGGGAATTCCTTTGGTCGGCAATAATAGTTGCTTTCATATCAGGTGTAAACAGAAGTAACTGATGCTATTGTATTACAAAATCTGTCCTTGTTGGCTGGCCCAAGTCTAGTTGAAGTACAGGAAATTAAGACTTGTTCTGAACAGCTCACAGCTTGATAGCCGGATGATTTGGTCCTGCAAGCGGCTTTTTTTTTATCTTGATTTTTAAGCAATTTTGATGAAGATATTCACTTGCTATTGTTTAAGCCGCAAACAAAGCCGCAAAAGTTTCCCCGAAACTAGTAGGGAAAACTCTCGCCTTGTGCAAGCGAAAGATGGTTTTTAAGAGAAGTTGTGTGCTTATAGTGACAGGAGAAGGGTAAATCTAAAGCTCTGTCGCTTAGATTATGTTTATTTGATTTAGGAGCTGTTTTGTAATCGTTTCATTTTAAGCCCTAAAGACGCGAGAATTACAATGCCCTGAATCAAATAAACATAATCTTAGAGACAGAACTTTAGATTTACCCTTCTTCTTTCGCTGTAAGCACATAACTTCTCTTAAAAACCATCTTTCGCTTGCACAAGGAGAGAGTTTGCCCAACTAGTTTCGGGGAAACTTTTGCGGCTTTGTTTGTTTTGAATTACTGGTTGAGAGAAGTTCCTTTGTCTGCATCCGCTAACCGCTTTGAATTGAGGTGTCGATCAAACGCAACTGTTGCTATTGTATAACAAAATCTGCCCTTGTTAAAGGTCATAGGACAAGAGAAGTAATGCATGAAAGGAAAGGCCAATTCTGAGTGCAATTTAACGAAATTTATAAATTTCATGAAAAATCAACGGAAAAAAAACAAATTTGAAATATTTACAACAAATTAAAAGTGTTGGTAAATTTTTTTAATTTTAGTCCCTAATCTATTCATGATCTAATCATTTTGAATCAACATCAACAAGTAAAACTATAATGATATAAACTAAAGGAAAATATCAGGTCAAAATAGGGGAAACATGCCTTGAAAGATAAGTGTACCCTCTTAATAAGTAATGAAGAGTAATTTTACCGTCAATTCACAACATTTATTCCGTCAGATTTCGTAGATTTTGGAAGGCAAACCGAGAACGATAAATATGCGGCGAATTGCTAACTTACTAACAATTTTTTCGCAAAGATCTTGAAGTTAATGTACCCCCAGTAATTCGTTTAGTCATAAAGCAGAAGTACCAAAAAAGCAAGAAATTTCATTTCGAGGCGATTGACTTCAATGAAACTAACTTATGCCCCCAAACTGAAAAACCTCTCAAAATTTGAATCTCATGATCGTAAAGTTTTCAAACTTTAAAGCTACAGTTTTTGCTTTTGGAACTACCGTAGCTTATTCTTTTGAATTTCCAAAACTTGACACATTTTCCTTGATAAACCTTAAATTCCAACTACCAAGGAGGGGGGCTTTGGGGGGTACTAGAACCCGCAAACCCGGACCAAAATTAGCAAAAACCCGAAAACCCACAAGCAAAAAATTCGAAACCCGAAATTGCACTTCGGAACGCAAAATTTCAATTTTCGGTGATAATCTTCGACTATTTCCGACATTTTCGTTCTCACTGACACTCTGTGCATCGTTTCAAGCATTCGGAAGCTGGTTTTTCGATCTCAGCTAACTGAAAGGGAATAAATGACTTCGAAAACCCGAAAACATTGGAATTTTTGAAAGAAATCCCGAAACCCAAGCATCAAAATTGGCCAAACCCGCAACCCGTGGAGCATCTCAAAACCCGAAAACCCGCACGATTTAGACGTAAAACCCGAAACCCGAGGGCTAAAATTGGTCAGACCCGCAACCCGTGAAACCCCAAAGCCCCCCTCACCAAGCCAACAACGACTTTACGACACGATCTGTATCGGGTGACATGAAAGAAAATTTGATTATCAAAGGTGCCATGAGAATATAATACCAGTTAGACAATGGTTTAACCGCAGTCAATACGACCAGAGAAAATAGGTTCCCATCTACGCAGTTTCCAGCGCAGGTTTGGCCTCTGCGCAGGTCAGGCTCTTTACCTCGTGGGCAGCAGATCAGATTACTTTCCGTTATGAATTTGATTTCTATGACATGTTCTAGATAGATTGCATCGTTTTCCCAACCCTTTACCGTCCCTCTTCTCTCTAACTTCCTTTGCTTTCTTTTCCCTTTTCTCGCGGTTTCCTCCACGGTGGAACAGGTGTGTTAGCCGGAAATTGTATTTGCTCTGTTCCAATCACCGCCAATAACGGTTTGCATTAAGGCAGTTAAGGGCTCACGCATTTTTCGCCCACTTCCTGATTAGGTGTCTGTTCCTGGTAAATATCAATTGGGAAGAAGACTGAGCCCCTGATAACAACGAAATGTTCGTTAAAAAGATTGGGTAATTCAGGAAACTGATGTGTGACAAGTGGCTCTTTTGGGGGATGTGGAAAGCAAAAGTACCCGGCGAGTAAGACATTTTCAACACCTGCTTAGATGTGTGATAAGGTGGACTTGAGCAAAACGGGTCAGAGCTGAGCAAATACTTATTCATTGAATTTGGTCGATAATTCATGAACGTAAAAATGTGAAACTTTTCTTTGGTCACACGGTATATGCTATAGAGCTATGAAAATTTCCCACAGATTAGATAGAATGATTAAAGCTTGGTTCATACTGAAGTAAAAATGAAGTAAAAATGAGTTAGAATTTGGATAAAGCATTTCAAAATTCATGGTCAATGCAGCAGAGAGCTTAAATCTTTAAAAACTGTGGTGTAAAACTCTATTACCCCCTTTCTCTGAATTGAATAGCTTTAAAGAAACTCAAAGTACTTTGCTGTAATTCTATGATGGACATTTCTTATATCTTAACTTCTTTGAAAATGGCTGCTTATATCATATTTTCAGCTATGACGTCATCAAATTTTCTAAATCGTAAACTGGAAAAGACAGATTTCTGCTTTCCACTACAGGGTGAGCCAGAAAAAAGTTCCCACTTTCGAAAATTCGTAGCACCACAAGTACTTCATGGATTTGAATGATTCAAATTTTAGTTGAAAGCCAAGAGATCGAAGTATGTTTGTGATTTTCTCGTCTTCTTACGAGCACTGCAAATATAGGTAAATTAACTTTACAAAAATTTCATGGTAGCAAAATGACTGCAAACGGGCCTAAAACACTTGATCAAATCGTTAGGACTCTCCTCGCACATAAAAATACGCACGGGCGTTTCACCTCTCTCAAGAGTTGCAAGACATAGATTCTCAAACAGATACTAAAGATTTTCAATCCCATGGCAATAAATGTGCAGACGATATCTCTCGCCTATGAGAAATTGCATTTTCACTGCTGTTCTGAGCGAGGAGTCCTTTTTGATTTGATCAAGTATTTTAGGCCTTTTTCAGTCATTTTGCAACCACCAAGTTTCTCAAAATTTGAATTTTCCAACTTTCCAGTGTTCGTAACAAGGCGAGAAAAATCACAAAAATACTTCGATTTTGTGGCTGTCAAGCAAATATTGATTCATTCCAATCCATCCAGTACTCTTGATGCTATGAATTTTCAAAAATGGGAACTTTTTTCTGGTTCACCCGGTTTATTGTAGACCTTCATAAACTATGGTTTTCGTGAAGATTATATCATGTTTTTTCCATTAATTTAGGATTTACGATGACTCTTATATTTCGAAACTTATCATGAATTCTTTCAATGAAAGGAAAAATGCCGCTGCCATTTTGAAAATAATCAACATGATTTACCATGGTAGACTTACAACAAAGTACCTTGAGTTCCATTCAAGCCATTCAATTCAGAGAGAGAAGTAACAAATTTTACACCGCCATTTTCAAAGATTTGGACCCAATGCTTGTAAACATAATTGCGACTTATCGATTCCAAATGAATCAAAACTGCTTGCTTCAACCCACACGCATTCACGCATTGCGACATCTTCGACAGCATCGAACAAAAATAATCTTGACGCGTGTTTCTGTCGCATTTCTAATGCCATTTCTGACACGTTTTGACTCTAATGTGAACCAAGCTCAAGTGACAGTACCTAGACTCACTACATAGTCCTAGTTATCGCAACAATAACAACGAAAACAACAACAACAATTTTGACATTTTGAATTGACTTGTTTGCTCAAACTTTTCTTTCATTGTAAATATCGTATAATTATTGTAAATAGGTTTTTAGCTTTATGGTTTTTATAGTGTAGGTAAAATTTATTGTATATTGTAATTAAAACATTTTTGAGGGCCCCTTGAAAATCAGCCTTTGCTGAAGAGCAACCCTCCTTAAATGAAATGAAATGAAAATGAAACTGGTTAAGCAAACATCAGTCACTCAATAGCGATAACTACGACTATGTAATCAGTCTAGACAGTACCCCTAAATAAATATTCGTTGATATTTCAGTCTCTGTTTGTTAGTACGAACATGTTTTGCTGAACACCCTCCCAGCACTCTATCAAAAATATGAAATTTCGGAAAGAGCAAACTGTCAGGCTGTCGTCTTGTCTTCTCCTTTTCAATACAAACTTGTTTTCTTCATAATTCGCAAAAACTCTGATTCGTTTATTTCGCCGTCGTTATCTCTGTCAGCTTCGTCAATCATTTCCTGGAAAAAATGAAGAGTTGTGGAGACTGAATTTCATTCAAAGAACAAGGCAAAAAGTAGAAAAGTTTTGCTAGCATCAAAATCCAAAAGTTTCAACGGTAAAATTTCGGGCAAATGTTTCAAGAAAATTTCATATTTAAAAGCGGCTGAAATTTTTTTTGGCTAAATGTTATGATCACGAACTACTATTGCAAGCATCCCGTGAAGATCTTTGGTAAAAATTGCGTTAATTCTATGCAAATATAACTCATTTCAGATGAAAGATTTTTATCAAGTTGCAGAAAAGAGATTCGTTCCCGATTTTCAAAAAGTGATCGAAATTTTTCATCTGAAGCATTTGGTTGTTAATGTAATATTAATCAAAGTAAAATAGAAATGGCAGGAAAATAGCAAAATGTGTCAAGCAAATAAAAATAAAACAATGCAGTACACAAAGGAAAGGTTTCTCTTTTCTTATCTTTAAACTAACGGGTCAGCCAAAAAGTAACCTCCAAGACAAAGAAATTTCTTAAAATACGCCTACTGAGTGAAAATCAGTTCGTTATCAGAATCACTGCAAAGAACCATTAATCATCAAAAGCACAACTTGATCAAAGAAGCTGTTCAAAGTAAAGCATTTTTCTCTCGGACCTTTCAACTGCATTGTTGTCACATCGACTTGCGTCTTTTAAAAAAAATAAGCACTACATTGCAAGATGCTGCTACAGAATGAGAGGCATTAAAATTACGATCAAAAAGGCGAAATTAGAAAAATTCATTTTACCACAATATTGCGGTACTTCCAGACGTAGCCTGCGTGCAGACTTTGGTTACTGGGGAGGAGAGGGAAGAAAGGAACTTTGCAAATGCACGGCGTTGCGCAGACTTTGTAGTTCCTTTCTCTCCACTCCTCCCCAGCGATCAAAGTCTGCACGCAGGCTATTCCAGACGATGCTATGGTATCTTTCTGAAAGTTTTATTAAATTCTTTTAGCATAACGAAGATCAATTTACAATCGCTCCTACTGCCACGAGAAATTGCGAGAAACGGTATTTGCAAAGAAATCATTCAATAAATAAAAAAAGCACTGGTGTTGATGATTGATGATTTTTTACAGCGGTTTGCGCGACCATTTCGTTTGAAAGCATTATTTCTCGGTACGTGCAGCTGATAATGGACTGGGTTTTACTCAAAAGGGGCATCGTCTTTTGTATTTGATGCCAAGTAAATTTGATAAAAACCTTACCTACAGAAGGTTTTTCAGAAATATTTTCGCCGTGGGGGCTACCTTTCTTTCGTCCACCCGTTTTAATAGTTTTGCACCGAAGAAAAATACAGCTATGTCTAGTTCCTAGTAAGAACACAGATGATACCAATATGAAATACCTACTTCAAAGAGAATTCTTCGTAGATGTTAGAAGCGTCTTTTAAATAAGGCGGGATCAGCAGTTTCTCATTTAAACGATATTAGATAGTTGATTGAAACTGCAAAAGTTGCAAATGATAAATGTATGAATAATTCCGTTATTACCTGAAGCTCTTCGTCGGTCAAATTTTCACCCAACTCTTTTGCAACTCTTTTTAGATTTTTAAATGATATTTTTCCCTGGGGAAAAGATAAAAAAATCAGATATCATCAGAATGTACCTACTTTAAATCATAAAGAATACCTGTCAAAAACGCCACATCAAGAGAAATACGATGAAGTAAGACTTTCGAAAATCGGAAATTTGGAGTGATTCTTCATAGAAAAGAGTTGGCAAACTTTTTTTGCATTTCTCTTCTGTAAATTCGAACAATTTTGCATTTTAGAAATTCATTTTGAAATCATGTATTGTAATTATTCTAATAGTAGCTATATTCCTTAAATTTTAAGATTTTTGACGGAGGGCCCTTTGTAATCAGCCTTTGCTGAAGGGTTACGCTCCTGCAAATAAATGAAATGAAATGAATGAATCAAAACAAAACATCTTCTATTAAAACATGAAAGTTCCAATCCAAAATTTCTCATATAGAGTGAAATACTCGCCATCATTTCCCAGTCAAAATTTTAGGGAGGTTTAACGTGGACATACATTTCATGGGGAATGTTTGAAAAATATTCAAAATCATGTTCCCAAGCAAATTTTAAATTAACTGTTTTTCAAATCTTCTAAAACATGAACTGAAAAATTGGCGATAGTTCAACTTTAATTTTGGGTCACCAGGCAAAAGCAGAGATGCAAAAAGTGCGTGAAACCGCGAAGCAGCTTCGCAGGAAGATTGTTTGTCTGGAAGGAAGAAAAGGGGAAGAAAGAGAGAAAGCGGAAAAGGAGGAAGGAAAAGAAAAACGATGAAGAGAGGAAAGAAGAAACGAAAGGAAAAAAAGAAAGAAAAAGGAGAGAAGAAAGAACAAAGGATGGAAAGAAGATCGGACGACCAAGAAAACGAAGGTTGCAAATATGAAGAGAACAGGAAGGAATAAAGGAAGGAAAGAATAGAAGAAAATCAATGTTTGGATCTTTTCATTAACAGTTTTGTGATCCAAAGAAGCTTTTAAGAGTAATTCCAGGTTCTAGGGTTCTAGTAGCTTGTCAACTACACCGTACACAGTATTGCAATCCAACTGAAATCCGGGACTACAGAAAATTGATAAAACAATGGAATGAAGAATTCTGATTTGACTTTCCTTCGCAAGAATGCAAATATTTTTTCCACAACTAAGCAAAAGGATCAATAACCAGTCACAACAGTTGAACACAGTAATTCTTAGCTTTGAGAAAAAATAATTAGATAGAAGCTTACAGTATTGTCATCATCAAATAGTCGAAATGCTTTCAGTATTTCTTCCTTCGAATCTTTTTCACTCTGAAATTAAAAGAACGCAACAATTGCATACAATTCTATAAAAATTGCTAACGTGTTGGTTGTTGAAAAACAAAAGCTAAATCTACTGAGCAGCAAATTTTTAAACAAAATTTGACATAGAACTTGTAATTTGTTCACGTTATGCACATTTGCTGGAGGACATCTGTTCATCACAGAACAGGCACTTGAATTAATTAAAGTTTACCTCGTGGCTCTTCGAAAATAGCAGAAAAAGACTGTTAGCAGGAAAAAGGCCTAGTAATATAAAAACGTCTATCAAAAGTGAAAGTCTTGTACTAAACTACAAAGTCATAGCTGAAACAGGTGCATAAGAAGCTTTATTATATGGCGTTCGAAAATACGGCTCCTCGGACCGGCAACGCAGCAATTCGATTGGTTCTTGATCGGTCCGTAAAAGCCGTATTTTTCGTTCGAAGCCGTATTGGACCGGGCGTTGCCTTAAAAATCAACAACAAGGGAGGAGCTTCTTGTGTAGGCTTAGGCCGTAAGAAGTGTCAGCCAAAGTTTAGCTTATTCATCGAAGATTTCTTTTCTGTAAACTTTGAAGACAAACTTGCAATTATACACGAAGAAAATGCCAATGTAAGTAGTTAACGTTGCAACGAGCAACTACAGTGATGCACAGGATCGAAGACACAACAGAAAAGTACGATACTATAAACAACGTTCTCAAAAGGTTCTGCCATATAATAAAGCCTTTATTAAACGATTACTCGATCCATGCTGGAAAATATTTGGACCTTAGTTCATTGTACGGACCTCACTGCGTTCGGTCCGTACGTCAAACTGCGGTCCAAATATTTTCCAGCATGGACCTCGTAATCGTTTAATAACCGCATAGTATCAGCTGTCAGACGGTGCTTGCAAGATACAACAGTTGAATAAAAATAAAGCTGTGGCTTTATAAATTTGCACAATATGCAACTTTAAAGGACAAGGCTTGCTGTCACGAAACACTAAAATATTTTTAAAGACTAGTATAATTTTCAATTACATTTCTTCTGTTAGCATTATCTGCTAAAATTTAAATGCAATCCCAAGTGTTATATCCAAGACAGTATCACAAAAAGTTTTATGTGTCTTTAATGGTTAAAACAGTGCGCAATGCTTATTGTCTCAATCCTGTTATCCAAGACTAGTATATTTCTTGTTTGCTTGATATTCATTCATGATAGTCACACTTGCATTGTCATCGTATAACTCTAAAATTTAGGTTAATTTTTAAAAGCTGAAACTTGGTACTTACAATAATATCTAAGTCAAACATGCATTTATTATGAGTGTAATTACCATTTTAGCCGTCATCATTTGTAAGAATTCATTGAAATCTATTGATCCTGATCCATCTTTATCTATATCTGCTATCATCTTTTTTATTTCTTCCTTTTTTGGCTCAAAACCAAGAGCCCTCATTGCTACCTATAAAATAAACCAGTTGGGATCATTAGACGATGTACAAGTATTGTATATATTTTCTTAAATACACAATCTAGAATTGTAAAATATAACAAAAACACATTTACGAAGAGAATATCATAGGGAGCACGATAGGCAAGGCTATCCTTAATGAACTTAACAAATAACAATACGGAAATAACAAAGGCTATAACAAAGTTTCTGTTGGTCTCTCCTTAGGGATCAAACCCTTTGCGATCTATATTGTATATAGATCGTTATAAAAGGGTTCATTACCGGGCGACCCAGAAAAATGTGAACAGAGACTATTTGTTACATAAAATAAAGTCAGCCCCCAAAAGGAGCTATTCAAACAAAGTTTGGTAGCTTAATGTTCAGCCTGCACCACAATTATTGTTTGATTCTTTATTGGTAAAATTAGTGAAACTGAAGATTTAGTGAATAAATTACATAATGAATGAAAACAAAAATGGGTACGAATTTATGAACAAAAATGGGTGACTTAGACTTTTTCCTAAGACGAGAACAGAACCACGAAGAACACATCCGTTGCTCTCCCCCGAGTATAAAAGCGCCGTGTAGACGTTGTTATTATTGTCAACTTATTTAAATTCGAATGAATAAATCTAGCTTTTAATAAAATTAGAACATGAACTTAACCAATCTAAGCAAACAAGGAAAAACAGAATTATATCACGTATTGAGAATGAGTAAATGCACCCAAATTAAAATAACTCGTAATCATCACCCCAAAAACCCACTCAGTCATCACGTCAAAACGTCAAAAGATTTCGTCACGGCTGGAAAAAGTGCTCGCCCGCGCGACTGCCGGTCGCAGGAATATTTTGGTACCTAATAAAACAATGGAGGCACTTTGAAACTTCGCTGTACTAGCTAATTTCCATGCTGATTATTTCAATTGTGTTTATAATAATTACCATCCGTTCAGTAACATTTATCTTTATACCAGGTGAGTCATTAAAGTTTAAACGTTTCAAAAAGTTCACAAAACTCCGTTCTAAAATTGAAAAAGTACTCTTTCGTTCATTTTGCCAGTCACAGCCCGGAAAGCCCTATTTCAAGTCATGAATTGTAACAAAATACGGTAAGGCCCCGCATTCAAGAAACCACATAAGAGAAACTTTTATGCTATTGAAAAATAATTAGCCCTCTTAGTTATAACAAATTCTTGAGTCTCACCCCAAAAATAAAGTTTCTGGTATTTTGATAGCCACACAGTCCTTGTCTGATGATCTGGGAGCATTCCAATTCATGCAGGGTTCGTAAGTAATTGCTACCAAAATGTCTTAGATTTAGCAGATTTTTAGTTAAATGTTAATCGATGTTCTTGGCAATTGTTGATAACATACATATATGGCTAATATATCTATAACTAACCCCATTCGTTGCAACTTATCTTTCAGGACTTTCCAGAAAAGAAATTAGAAACTTAAGAAACATTCAGCCTAAAAAAGGGAAAATATCATGAGGAAAATATCACAAGATACATTTTAGGCAAAGGTGTGAAAAATGGTTTCTTAAATGCAGGGCCTTACTGTCTCGTAAAGCTTGCCAAGAGTCTTCATTTTACGATTTTACGTCATTTTCCTATTCATGGACATATACCATCATTCGGCACATTCAACCATGTCTAAAAATTTGAAAAGACAAAACGCGAAAAGGGTAGACTGCTGACAATTATATGGAGCTTACTGGTATGCTTCAAAACAATGCAGTTCACTGCAACTTTAAAGCCTTTGCTAGGATAACCCGAGGGGCATTTCACTCATTCGAAAAAGCGTACGAGATTTTTCAGAATAAAAGGATTTTTATGGATTTTGGATGGATTTTTCTTGAAAACAAAAGGATTTTTGCCAAAGGTGTACGAGATTTTTTGGAGTGAAATGCCCCTCGGGATAACCAATGTCAAATATCAATTTTATCTTTGACGTTGCAACTCAAACAGGACATTTTCGATGTCTAGAATTTTCAAAATTTAATCATTTTCAAACCAATTTTCCATTTCAGTTCAACGTTTCCTTTGTTTTAAATGCACTTTTTCCATTTTCTGCATTAAAGGGGCTGGATAAGAAATACGTAAACAAATCCACGGTTTGTGCATCAAATATCACATTTTGAAAGGAGAAATTCCTTTGTAATTAGCTAACTTCAAAAGGAAAGATTCTTATTTAGATACAGGCTGATCTTTGGGTGAAAGATCAACAAAAATACTTTTTGGGAATCCATTTATATCACAGCAATCCCAAAACATATGGAGATATAATTTGTATCAGAAGAAAGTGCAAAGGCGAATCTCCAAGATGATACGTTTATTTTGAATTTTCATTGAATAGTCACGACAAATTAGCTCACCAGAAAACAGCCAAATCAACAATTTCCCTGACAGTTTCTTATCCAGCCCCTTTAAAGGCACACTGTCGTGGCTGTGATTGGCTAGTTGCGATGTTTTGATAACTAACAAAAGACCTGGCCCGAGGATTAATTACCAAGCCTTTATGACCATGGCTCATACTTTGTTTCAAGAACAAACTGACTCAGATCGTTATCAACTTCACGAATTTCGGTGTACAGCGAAATTACTGAAGCTTGCCTAATTCATTATCGCACTTGGCTCACAACAAATTTTCATAGCAACTTTCAGAGGCATCTTAACAATACATTCTTCTGGTTGGAGGCACTAAAATACTTTCCAGTCCTGGATTGGTAATAAATAGTTACATACCTTGAGCTCCTTGGCATCAATTGTACCTGAGCCATCAGTATCAAAGAGATCAAAGGCTTCTCTAATTTCTTGCTTTTGTTCCTCTGTTAATTCTGGTTTTGGACCTACAAATAAGAACGCACAACGATGAATATCATACTCGACAGCTAAGTTGCTTAATCAAGAGTTTATTCGTTTCTTGGAAAGTTGGCTTTTATTTTTGTGTAAGATAATCAAATCCAATGAAGAAACAACACAACATTGCAATGCCAATGCCCAGCACTATGTCATCACTTCTTCAGAACAAAACCCTAGAGAAAAAGGTATGCCTGGAAGGTCTTTGAGCCAATTGAAAATTGGAAAAGATCACAAGGAAGCTAAGCTTTCAAGGGCCATCAACATAAGTTCCAAATATTCGTGTTGGTTGGTGTAAACCTGGTGTAAAATTCTCTGACACACTTTTTTTAATTGAATGACTTAGAAGACACCTGAGCTACTTTCTACTTGCCTTTATAATTCTACAGGTGGACTTTTCCAAAATCTTGAATCTTTTGGAAATTACGTCGTATTTTATATTTAAACTCATTTGAAGATATGAAATCATCAAATTTCTAAATTGTAAACCAGAAGAATGAAAGACTAGAGCATAGCCTATGATTTCCTTGAAAATTATTCGATATTTCCTCAAAATTTTTGGAAGTTACAATTGTTTCATGTTTTCGCCAATATTTTTCTTGAATTCTTAAAAAAGAAGAATAACCCTATAAATCTGAAAATATTGAATATTTTTGGAAAGTCCAACGGTAGANCAGCTAAGTTGCTTAATCAAGAGTTTATTCGTTTCTTGGAAAGTTGGCTTTTATTTTTGTGTAAGATAATCAAATCCAATGAAGAAACAACACAACATTGCAATGCCAATGCCCAGCACTATGTCATCACTTCTTCAGAACAAAACCCTAGAGAAAAAGGTATGCCTGGAAGGTCTTTGAGCCAATTGAAAATTGGAAAAGATCACAAGGAAGCTAAGCCTTCAAGGGCCATCAACATAAGTTCCAAATATTCGTGTTGGTTGGTGTAAACCTGGTGTAAAATTCTCTGACACACTTTTTTTAATTGAATGACTTAGAAGACACCTGAGCTACTTTCCACTTGCCTTTATAATTCTACAGGTGGACTTTTCCAAAATCTTGAATCTTTTGGAAATTACGTCGTATTTTATATTTAAACTTGTTTGAAGATATGAAATCATCAAATTTCTAAATTGTAAACCAGAAGAATGAAAGACTAGAGCATAGCCTATGATTTCCTTGAAAATTATTCGATATTTCCTCAAAATTTTTGGAAATTACAGTTGTTTCATGTTTTCGCCAATATTTTCTTGAATTCTTAAAAAAGAAGAATAACCCTATAAATCTGAAAATATTGACGATTTTTGGAAAGTGCAATGGTAGAATTATCACAAAGTAGCAAAAATTTCTTTCAGCCTATTCAGTTCAAAGAAATTTGTCATAGGCTTTTACACCAACATTTTAAAGTTTGAATACGTTAGGACCAAGATTGTCATGCAGAAGCATTTTCGGTGGAAATGCAAAGCTTGGTGTAAGTGCAAATATCATTAAACAACAAAGTGTCAGAAGCCTTTGCATGTGAATGAAGGTAGTTATAAAGTTAGGACATCAGAATTTTTACATTCTTCTTTCAAAATTTAAAATATTTTAGGCATAACTGCAAGGACATGAGAATGATTCCATGTCGCAATTGCGCTCCTTGATAAACTGATTATCGCTATAACCAGTTCAAGCGTGGTGCCGTCATCCAATTCAATGAACGAAGCGGAAACTGGGACTGAGGTAGTTAATCTACAAGCACATCAGAATAACCTTTACATCCGTGAAGCACCTCATTTCCTACAAATGAGTACAAGTATAACTGTGTTGTCTGGGGTTTACGTTTCGCTGCTGGTTCGAAAATAGTCAAAATATATACCATTTTGAACCCCCTCTGTTCGATGGCCCTAGACTTATTAGGTTGAATCCTAGTAATCGCTACCACCCACCCACCCTACTCGCTCATATGCTCGCTCACACTAGTATGAGCGAGTAGGGTGTGTGGTCGGTGGTAGTGATTGCTAAGACTCAATGTAATAAGTGCTCATGATAACGCGAGAAAATCACAAAAATACTATTTTCTTTCGGCTTTTAACTAGGATTCGAGTAATTCAAATTCGTTCATTTCAGTGTTCTTGGCACTACGAATTTTCGAAAGCAGGAACTATTCTCTGGCTCACCCAGTAGCACAGCAATAAAGTGGTTTGAAAATCAGACAATTCAATATGCCACACCGTCAAGCGGGGTGACTTCGATTATTCAGTCCCTTGTGACTGGAATCATTTCAATATCAAACCAACTACCGGGTGAACGAGAAAAAAGTTCCCAATTTTGAAAATTCATAGCATCAAGAGTACTAAATGGATTGAAAGGAATCAATATATGCTTGACAGCCAAAAGATCAAAGTATTTTTGTGATTTTTCTCGCGTTCTTACGAGCATTGGAAAAATTGGTAAATTCAAGCTTACAAAAACTTGATTGTTGCAAAATGACTGAAGAAGGCCTAAAATGCTTGATCAAATCATAAAGGACTCCTCGCTCAGAACAACAGAGAAAATGCAATTTCTCATTGGTGAGAGATATCGTCTGCACATCTATTGCCATGGGATTGAAAATCTTTATCATCTGTTTGAGAATCTGTTTCTTGTAACTCTTGAGAGAGGTGAAACGCATGTGCGTATTGTTCTGCGTGAGGAGAGTCCTAACGATTTGATCAAGTGTTTTAGGCCTTTTTTCTGTCATTTTGCAGCCATGCAATTTTTGTAAAGTTGAATTTACCTATATTTGCAGTGCTCGTAAGAAGACGAGAAAAATCACAAAATACTTCGATCTTTTGGCCTTCAACTAGAATTTGAAACTTTCAAATCCATGAAGTACTTGCGGTGCTACGAATTTTAGAAAGTGGGAACTTTTTTCTGGCTCACCCTGTACTTTCTTTGGGGCCATTGTAGACTTATTAAATTGGGTCCTAGCAATCGCTACCACCCACCCACCCTACTCGCTCATACTAGTATGATTGATTCTACTTCTTTTACATCTCTTCAAAATATTTCTCTTTTTTGAAAATGACATTCTGCTCAATGCATTCGGACTCAAATTCATCTTCCTTGCAGTGTCAACAAACCCAAGCATGTCTCAATGTACGACTCACTCATGAATTTTATAATTAAGCCCTAAATTGGACACCAAATACAGGATAATGAGAAAGTAATCTATTTATCACAAATATCGACGGGCACTTCATCACCGAAGTGAAAAATTTGTCACCAATGAACAGGGAAGAACCTGCATAGTTGTAATTAGTTTCAGTAGAGACTGTTTATGCGTAATCATAGTAGTGATTGTATTTAATTGTATATTTATGTTTAATTTAGCTGCTCGAATTTATGTCAAAGCCATGGGGTAGCCATGGTCTTTTGCTCCCCATGGTATCTCGTCCTTGTAGTGTAGTAAAGTAGTTCGTAAGTGTTGTTATAAGTAATCCCGTTTTTGTAAATTTTCATACTGAATATAAAAAAAATAAATAAAAAAATAAAAAAAAATAACCAAACTCAGTGGACATTATCAGGTTGATTCAACATTGAATTCTGGTTGCTATACGGTTTCAATGTTAATCAACTAGCCATCAAAGTTCCGTCAACATAAATTTTCTGATACAGTTTTAGGGTAGTTAGAGTGTTACAGTTGATATGACATTGAAACAACGATGATCTAACGTTTGCATTTCAAGGTTGAGACAAATTTCATGTTGAAAGCTTTATCAACGCAGGTGCAATGTTGAGAGGCAATACTTTTTCAAACTTTTTTCAATGTTGCTGCCATGAATGTTACCTACCAAAATAATACTAAAAAAATTATTGTTGTTTATGATTTGGTTCTTTGGGCTCAAAAAGGTATACTAGTCCCTTCAAAATTATGATAGATTGTGAAATTCGTTTCATGAATGATTATGAAACTCTACAAGAAAATGTTACTGTAATAATTGCATCCAAAAACCAAGAAAACCTACATCAAAGCCAGGACTCGACTTTCTTACAAAACGGAGTGCATTTTGCAACGATTAAGCTACTTTCTAATACCTTTTCCTTTCTCTTTCTGTTCACCTTTCAAACTTTTCTGCCTCGATACTTGAAACTCATTCCGTCTTTGCGATGATAGGCCACGGTTGCTCATTTTCTTTGCTCACTTAGAAAACTTAATTTCAGGATAGCATTTATTTATCAATCCTATGTATGCTGTCACTGTTTAAAAAACTGTTCAGGTATTCACCGAAATGCAGCATTCAAAAAGTGTAAGAACAGCGCCAATAGTTATTATGATGTCGAAATCAAGTTTGCGTTGTGTTCAAAAACCAACAATGTTCAAGAAATCGGTCTTGCAACTGTGTGTCAGGTATTCAAGTTATGCAAAAGGAATATTAAATTGATTTTTCGATTAAAACGGCGGCCTTGGATAAACAAAGCGAATAATAGGCCACCAGATAAATATTTAAGTATCGTAAAGCAAATTAAACAAGAACGTTTGCAGGTGCTTTGTAAAGTCTTTTGCTTTTGAGGAATATCCGAAATAAAAACATGAAAACTTAATCTAGACTTCATCTGCATTTAAAATTGGTTCATGAGTTTGTTCATGTTTCAGTAATGACAATACATTATTTTCTAATAAAACCATAATTCGTAACGACATTCAGGCTGAGAAAGTAACCTTTTCCGACAAAAGATAGGCGGAGAAACGTTGGCGAATCAATGTCGGGTAACAAATTGTGTACTTCTGATAAAAACATTCTAGACCTAGTATTGCGACTTGATATTTTGATCAAAGTTAGCAACACTGAAACATTCTGGAGTAAGTGCATCCTCTGTAACCAGAAACTTAATAGACAAATAACAAAGACGTGTCTTCAATCGTAGGGACTTATTAGTTCAAATCTAAATGATTCAAATCCTATTTCAATGTTAATTGCACAAAACTTATTTCAAACTTGCATGGCACGAAACTTGGTCCAAATGTAAATAGCATAAATCTCGTTTAAAATGTAAATAACACACAACATGTTTAAAAGTGACTGGTGCAAAGTTGGTCAAGTCGTGTATGACATCACAGTAATCATCTTTTAAATGTGAAAGTCGCAAAGCTTTTCAAACGTGAGTGGTGCAAAATTTGTTTGAATCTGAGTGGCACAAACTTGGATCAAATGTAGAAAACTGAAATCAAATAAAATCTAAAAGAAAATTACATTAATCTGTTTTAGATGTGAAAAGTCAGCTAAACACTTGCTCAAGTGTGTGTGGTAAAAAAATTTGTTCCCAACGTGAAAGGAACAGGAACTATTGAACCATGAAAGGCATGGAATGAAACTTGTTTCAAATTTAAAGTCAAAAACCTGTAATACCTGGCAAGGCACACAAGTTGGTCCAAATGTAAAAAAAAGTCAGGCCAAATGTAGACGACAAAAGAACCTGAAAAACTTGTTTCCAACGTAAATGGCACAACTATAAATGATACAAAACCTGTGCTATCTGTAAGTGGCACAAGGCTATTTCACAAATGAGAGGACCAAAAACATGGCTCAAAGTTAGAACCACAAATGCAAGTTCAATCACAAGGTAGGCGAAAGTCTTTATTAAGAGGACTTGAAGCCAGCAGCGGTTACGATTTGTGATAACCATAGGCATCGAATGTTTGCAAAACTTTAAAATGAAACTCGTAAAATGTTATTGCACCGTTCTCTCAATTGAATTGCTGAAAGGGAGCTTTATGTATTTTGCCATAGTCCCAGAGAGAGCATTTTTGATATTATGATTATTTTTGGAATCACTGCGTTTTAAGCTTTATGATAGGATGTGCGAGAGGAGGTATCTGAAGATTTGACAAACAATAAAAACTCCATAAATTCTTAACTGATGGAAGAAAATTATTAAGAACAATACACGAAATACTTAATTTTTGAAGGTCTACAAGATGAGCAAGCAAATGTCTGTAGCGTTTATGGTCTACTTTTCAGCAATTCGATGACGTCACAACTTCAAAACTAGCAGAAATTCTCAAAATGCGGTGATTCTAAGAATAATGATGATATCAAAAAGGCTCTCTCTCATTTGAAAGAAAAGGCCAATAACATCATACACGATTGATTTTAAAGTTTTGCAAAGATCCGACGCATGTGCTGTAATCATAACTTGATGGTATTGTGGCGCAGTGGTGTAATCCTCTGACTTTGCAGCCAGAACGAACAGGGTTCGATACGCGGTAGGGCCCCATCATTCGAGCGTCGGTCGCGCGCGGACTCGATTAGCGTTTAGCTACTTCTGTGATCCAAGCGCTTGGCGCTAAAAGCCGCAACTTCACATTGACCTTCACCTTCACCTTCACCTTCATAACTTTAAGACTGTGTTAGGCAATGATAAATCACATGTTTAATTTTTCGTCCAACACCAGCCACACTAAATAGAAAGATTACCGTAAGAACTGTTTGTCACCGAAAGTTAGCTACCATTTTGACAACCGTTTTGATATCGAACTATCATCAAACAATTTTAAAGATATTTTTATCACAATTGTTTTTATTCTATATCAAAAGTTTTCGAATGATCTCCCCAAAATGTCATTTGTGGTCTTTGCTGTCGGAATATCTTGAATGCCCTGTCGTTTCAAAGCCTTATTTTCTATCAACTTAAAAATATAAAATTCACCATGAATGAGCATTCAGAATTATATACATTTAAATCAAGCCTACGCAGTTCTTCCAACGATTTTTATCAGGGGGGTCATTACTTTCTCAAGACCCACAATGTTTTTATCTTAAGCGGGTAAGTACAAAAACGTATCGGCTTTGAAAAACAGTAAAGTCAGAAATCCCCCCCCCCCCCACTCGGTATATCAGGAACAAAATAATAGCTAGGAAGACTAGATGTATCACACGAAAATTTTATTTTAATTCAGAGTTTCATACAGCCGTGGTTATTCGCTATTCTTGTAAATCATGCATCTTTAATGATATTGTTTCGATTTTCAAAAACGAGAAACAAATTCAAAAGGNCCCAAATGTTTTTAACTTAAGGGGGTAAGTACAAAAACGTATCGGCTTTGAAAAAAAGTAAAGTCAGAAACCCCCCCCCCCCCACTCGGTATATCAGGAACAAAATAATAGCTAGGAAGACTAGATGTATCACACGAAAATTTTATTTTAATTCAGAGTTTCATACAGCCGTGGTTATTCGCTATTCTTGTAAATCATGCATCTTTAATGATATTGTTTCGATTTTCAAAAACGAGAAACAAATTCAAAAGGCACCCGGCAATTCAAAAAGAAGAGATATCTCAATGTAAAAGAATCCCAAGGATTTGCTACCAGGGGGCTTAACGACTGCTCTAACAAACTTGAATGCCTTCACAAAATGAGGCATGTAGTCATGACAATAATAGAATGTTGCACTAACGAAAGAGTATACATAACAACAAATTAATCACAGTAGCAAGGACCCAAGTTACAGTCTTAAAAAACTGGTAGCACAAATATTGCACTCCAGAAATGAAATCGCACACCAAGCCAAACATTGACACCAAGTTTCAATTGGCTGAAAAAATAGGACACACATCCATAAAGGAGCCAATCTAATTGCAAACAAATTATAAAAATTGATTTGGGCCAAATTTACCCGTTATTGGAACCCTTCTAGATTTGGCATCCAGCTTTATTTAGACTAGATCGTTCTCAAATTTAAGTTTGCCTTTCGAAATTTCAAGGAATGAAAACAATCTTGCTATTTATTTTCAGAGACATTTATATTTCATATTCATTCACTGAGAGCCAGTGCCAACAAAAGATGAAATAATAAAAAGAAAAACAAAGGAACCCAATTTTAACTTTGTATTCGATTTTTTTCGAGGCTCTAGTATCTTGTATTCATTATTAATTGTTAACTTTAATTTGTTTGTTTACTCCTTTTCAACTCAGAAGAAGAATTTGGACAGATCTGTCTTATCAACTCATGCTAGATTTGGACCCTTCAAAGGCGTTTGATTGTCTGAATCACGATCTACTCATTGCAAGGCTTGAAGCTTACGGTTTCGGCAGATCTCACTAAAACTTGTTCATGACTATCTTTTCATTAGGAACCAAAGAGTAAAAGTTAATGGATCTTTCAGTACCTGGCAGGAATTAATTAAGGGTGTACCGCAAGGCTCTGTTTTGGGGCCCCTCTTATTCAATATATTTCTAAATGACCTTTTCTTTCTGGTGGAAGCTATGCTGATGACACAACTATCTATGTATGCGGTCAAGAACTGGAACAGATTGTCTCCAGCCTTGAAACAGATGCTCAAAAGCTCTCCAAGTGGTTTCTCGACAATGGTATGAAATTAAACCCTGATAAATGTCATCTTTTGACTTTTGGGGGACAAAACACTGACGTATCAGTACATATTAGTGAGACTACGGTAGCAGAATCAGAAGAAAAACTTTTGGGTGTAACATTGGACAAGAACCTTGATTTCACGAATCATGTTAACGTACTGTGTAAAAAAGCTGGGCAAACGTCGCATGCAGTAGCACGTATTTCAAATTATATAGAGTTGAGAAATTGAGGATTATGATGAACACTTTCTTTATCTCTCAGTTTAGATATTGTCCACTTATTTTGATGTTCCACGATAGGTCAGTTAATAAGATAAATAAAATCCACGAGAGAGCCCTGAGAATCGCTTACAAAGATAGTTGTTCAAGCTTCAAGGATTCATGGAAGAAAGCAGAATCAGTGTCCATTCACCAAAGAGATTTACAGTTGCTTGCTACGGAAATTTTGAAAGCTCAAAGCAATCCCAATCCTAGTTTCATGAACAAATCATCGTCGAGAAAGATATACCATACACTCTTCGTAGTGGCAAAAACATTTTGGCACAAAAACGAAAAAACTACAGGGTGTGGTATTGAAAATGCACGTTTTCTTGGATCTAGGATATGGCATGCAATGCCATCTTCCATAAAACAGTCCCGGATACTACAACTTCGAAGGAAAAATAAAAAATTACGCTTTTGGTTGCGGCTGTAGACTATGTAAATTGTATGTTGATAATTTAGGGTTTTTATAGTTTGTTTTTTTAATTGTATGCTCTGCTTGTAATATAGATTTAATCTATTATAAGTAACATGTATTTACGTTTCAGTTGGCGTTAAATAGCACATTAGCTAGAAAAGAAGCCAGCCAAACAAACAAATTATTATTATCATTCTCATAAATTCATTAAACTAAACCATCATCAAAAATTAACAGAAATAAAAACACAACTGTTAAAATCAGGGAACGCTTCGATTAAAAGTCTTCGTCAGCACTATTATTCTCATAATTATCATCATTTTTTTATTGAATCATCGGCATACCTGTTTATTTTAGCGTGTGTTTGATTGGTACCAGTTCTCAACATTGTAGATTTGGTAAGTTTGGTAGGTTAAGAAGGCCTTTTGAACCTTCTGCTCCTATTGGCAGACTTTGGAGATATTTTCCTTTCAATAGCGAGTTGGTGAATCCAAAGCCTGCTGTCTTAAAGTTTTGTGTGTTTGCTTGGGAAATATATTTCCATCTCTGTGCAGTCTGCTGTTTCCAGAATTTGGCACGCTTGGAATTACCAATCAAACATACCCTTAAAGGGGCTCCGTCGTCAAACGGTAAACAAATCCGAAAACTCGCACGTGTCGCCGATTATCCATTGTTCTCTGCAGTTTGTTTAGTGGCTTCACCTAAGCCACCAGAAAGTGACCGTTAAAAATCCACTTATATCCGAGCAATCGTAGAAGATATGAATGTTTGGTTTGTTCCTAAGTGAAGTACAATGATTAATGCCCAAACAGCAACTTTCATTTTGAAAAAAATACGAAAATCCTGTGCGATATCACCTTTCATAAAACTGCAATAATCATCGTTTTGTTTACATTTTGACGACGGAGCCCCTTTAATGTGTCTTCCTTTTGAGATTTGGCTGATGTTGTCAACAGTTTAGCAACCAATAGGTGATCAATTGACATAGTTAAAAATTTGTTCGAAAAGAGAGGCGATTGCTCTTGTTTCAGTTAATTCAGAATGAATGGGCGAACCCCTCCTCTGGCTTCCCTAAACATATGTAAAACGACGTAGCTTCATCAAGAACTGCAATGAGTTATTTGTAGACGCAACAAATTTCAATTGCAAACTGTAGTAACCCTAAAATTCTGCAAAAGCGCACATTGATAAACGAAAAAGTTTTCAGCATAACTGCTAATGACCTGAAGAAATTGAATGAAACAATTTCGCATTGTTTCCAATGATAGATAAATTCCTTTTCACCTGTCTCAGTAACTATATCTCTCAAGTTTATCAAATAAGCGGGTTTAGTTGCAATAAAAATTGTATTCTAATGAACTTCAATAGCATCATATAAAAATGAAAATAGATTGGAAACCATTGACGAGGAACGCTTAGTAAGGAATTAGGTGGTCCATAAACTAGAGCGCTTCTTGAGCCAGCACTCGAAGAACACCTGTCTAGTGTATTCACGATTTTCGGTTGTATTGCACTATTTCCGGTGTTTATATATTTTTCAAACGGTTTACGTTTACTGTTTACGTTTTTGCACGTTTTACGGTTTCACAGAAACATTGCACAGTATGACGTTTCTGTCGAAATTTTCAGCGGTTTTACAGTTTCTGGACGCCCCCCCCATTTTCCGATCTTTTACACGGGGGGGGGGGGGTTCTTCCATAGTAAAGGTACCTGGGGATGTGCCGCGAGCAAGGGTATACCTTTTCGGACTTTTGGTCTAGCCAAGGGTATACTTTTTTGCAATTTTGGCCTAGCAACGGTCTAGCCAAGGGCATCATTTTTTACAATATTGTTCTAGCGAACGGTCATGATATCATATTTGGTACAAATTTGACACTATTGGTCCAGGAAATGGCAAAATTGGTCTAGCCAAGGGTACCATTTTCGTAAAAATTGGTCCAGAGAATGGTCAAATTGGTCTACCCAAGGGTACCTTTTTCGTAAAAATTATTCTAGCTAACGGTACCATTTTGAATATGCTCGCGGTAGACCCCTACCCCAAAACTTGGCCAAGAACCCCCTCCCCCCCGTGGTCTTTGATCATCATTTAAGTCTCAAATGATAGTGCGCATTTCTTTCTGTTATTCATGACCAAACTAGAAGCTTTATATGCACAAAGAAATTGATCTGGCAATCATCAATGCTTTTTTGCAGTATGATTCAAAACCAGGTAGCCCCCAAAAGAGCTAAATTTGCTAATTTTTAAAGAAATTACGAAATCAGCTAGGTCTAGGAAAGGAAAATTGAAGATCGGTCGTGTAATCAAATTTTGATGATCTTTCAAGCGGGAGTACTTTTTTTGGACACCAGGTAGATCAGCGTTTTCTTGACTAATTCCATGGAGTTTACATCAGAGTTTAAGCATGGGTAATTAGACACTGCTGGTGTGCTTCTATGGAGGAGCGCTGGATAATATGTATCTGCGGGGGAAATTTTTTATAGTACTGCGGAGGAGATATTTTCGTTTTTCGATATCTCCTCCGCAGTACTACAAAAAATTTCCCCCGCAGATACATATTATCCAGCGCTCCTCCATAGAAGCACACCAGCAGTGTCTAACTACCCATGGTTTAAGTTGAAGCCTCCTGGATACACTTAATGAAAAATGTTTTGATACTGATTTCAAGACTTACGGTGCAGCGACTCAAACAGGAGCACATTTCCTGAGACACTAGGTATAACGACTTAAGTTGATTTACGAGAATCGAGGATCGAGTCAATATTATTATTATCATTATCAATATTATCAATTTGTTCAAAGTTGGCAGCTTACATAGCTGCTCAAAAAAGCCAATTCAAGCCACTAAACCAAACGCACACAGAAGTATTTTTTCTGTGATTCTTCTTACAGTACATTAGAAAAGCGAAAATGGATTATTAAGCGTCTCCTACAAACTCCATAAACACTTACTGCAACTAACTGCAGGGTGTCCCAAAATGATGAATCGGTGTTTGCTGAGCCACAAAATCAGGAATTATGCACCGATTTCAATTCATCACCCCTCATTTTGAAGCAAAAAGGCTAACTTAGATGAACAAATTAATTCTACTAAAATCGGTCATATGGTTCAAGAGTTGTGGACAATTTTACTTGGACGCTAGTTTTGATCAGTCACGTGAAAAACTAAAAAATTGCATCTAAATTTTGTCTCATTTTCAGCTTGGATAACATGAAAATTGCATCACCTATCTTCTAAAAAATTTAACCAAGCAACCCATGAACATCAAGATGTAAGAAAGAAATACATATTTGTCATTGGGTTTTGCTTCTTGGAAGATTAGCATGTTCGCTTTGATCTCTTGAAGCTGAAACTTCGAAAAAATGTTGTCAAGATTGTTGGTTCTCTTTGAGGTATGTTCGACAATAACCACGAGAAAAAAAACCTGCAACTCTATAGTGGAAAAAATGTACCCACCCAACCATGGTATGGAGACACGGAGCACTTTTTGTTGCTCTGCCCTTCTTTTGAAGTATTACGACGAGATCTTCTCGTTAGATTTTCCTCTTTATTGCGACCACTTGGATATACCAATCTTGTTAAAATGATGTTCTACTGAAGATTTTATTGTATGGTGATTACGATTTTCCAGATGATCTTAATAAAAATGTACCTCTTTTAACTCTGAGCTTTATCCATAAAATTGGCCTATATGCCTGTATCTAAGTTGGGATTTCTGCTACAAATTGATTGGCAATTCATTCAAATTGGTCCATAATTGAAGGTAATGCAGACGCCGTTACATCACTTTGGGACACACAGTACTGCTAGACATAAAAGCTGATAATAAACTCAAAGCATAAGGTGCATTCGGGAAAAAAGGTTCATTTACAAATTCATTGTTCTCATTGTTGCTGTGCTTTGGTTGATATTATGAACAAAGACAATTTTATTCATTGAACGAGCTTCAAGTTTGCTTTCGAAGACACTTTACATCAATTTCAGAGGTGAACAAATCACGAGACACATTTTGGCCCGCTCTTATCCATTTCCCCCGTTCTACTATACGAAAGAAATCTCGCCAATCTTAAAATACGGAACTGTCGTCTGTACTTAGAGAACTTCAAGAACTTCAAGAAGTAATTATTGCAACACATGCAAAATATTCTTTCAAAAACACCTATGAAACCAATGAATCCGATTTCTGTATTCGAACATTTCTGTGGTTCTCGGAGAAAAGATGAAACTCATAAAGTAAAGACTTCTAACAGTCTGAAGATGAAATTTATCGATCGCTCTCGTTTCAAATGTTATGAACCACCATATATCGTGCGAAGATGATGCTATTTTCATTAAAACATGGATAAAAGAATCTTTTTAAACATTCTCTAGAGGCAAAACTCTTTTGCAACCTAGCCTAAAGGGACTGCTAAAGGGGGGGGGGGTTACAAGAGCACTGTCCAAAGGGACCTCGATTTGAAACATAATTATAGGTAGTCGAACAGACGATCAATTTAGTCCTTTGGTAAGTAATGCAACATGATGAGTCTAGAAAATGTAAAAGCTGAAAATGAAAACGAAGGCACAAGACAGGATTCTCTGTGATTCAAAAGTTCGCCATCAAAAGACAAAACTCCATCTCTTACAAATGTGATATTCCTAATTTCGCAAGATGCATAAAATGTGCTAAATAAACAAAGCATAACGAAAAACTCCTCCAAATTATGACGTTCATAGAACATTATAATTTTCCAACTTCGTACTAAGGCAAAAAGTGTAAGAATTGCGACATACCAAGTCTAGACATTCTAGTCTGTTTAACCCTTGTGCTGTTGGGTGTTGAACAACTGATGCCCATGAAAAAGCAAATAAGTCAAGCACACTTGGTCATTTCAATGCGGTCCTTTCCGAAGTGAATATTGCCACGATAAAATATCATTAGCAGGAACGGAAGATAGGAGATTCAGGAACTTCAACATATAGACGTAACTATCTTCAATAAGTGTCTAAAAAGTGCTGCAATCTATCGCTAAACTACGAGAATGACAATCGATTCGAACTCTATTGACCACCTGAAACAATTGTATTGAATCTAGGAATTTATGAATCTTTAACGACGTTTTTAACAGGGGGACCTGTTACTATCAATTCACTAAATATCTAGCATTACGAAATCAATTCTCAATGCTGCCCAGTCGAAAAATGCGTTCCAAATTATCGTTTTCTTCAAATATAAGAATTTAATTTGAGCTACGTTGCAATTTCTATTCCACATTTACGTCATTGCATAGTCAATTTTCTGCTGCATGGTCTTTGACTATGTGTCATGTTTTAAATAGAATCTCGATATAATCCAAGTACAGTCGAAACGGGATATCAAAGGCAACGCTACAATTTATTCACCATAGGTAGCATCTTCTTCAAGTATATCTATATCATGACATATGCTGGTGTATACTGTGATAGACAAAATGTTTTGAGAAGTATTTGAAATACACTTTTTCGCAAATCCAAATAACACGGCCACACCCTTTAAAAGAAGGATTTCTCAATTAAGCTGTTTTATACTAATTTTTGTTAGCTTCGCCATAAGCCAGGTGGGCCTTACTTTGAGCCAGACCTCTTCATTTTCAAGATGTACTTTGTAGTTAAGAGACAGAGTTCTCCAAAACAAAGAAGGATTATTCTTAACTTTTCTGATGACAATATGAATAATCATTAAGGCTAAATATTTAGGATTTTCGCTGATACCGCTGCTTTTTCGGAGCAATTTCAAGCAACTATTCTTTTAAAACATTCGTTTAAAAATCTGACGCCCCGTCCACAGGTATACGAGTGTTTTCCATCCACACTGATCCACTAATCGTTTGCAGAGCGCTATTGGAAATGATTGATGAACATGGTGGACGAAGTCACCGTTTACAAAAGTATGCGTCCACACACACGAAAACATGAAAACAGCGTTTTCAAAACAACTCAAAGCGATTTATGAATACAATGTCTATGACGTCATCGTTTACGAAAGTATGCGCGTAAACGCGAAAACAGCGTTAACTAAAGTATCCACTTTCGAAAGCGTTTTCGAATGTACGCGTTTAGGGTAACCTAAAATGCCGTTTACGTGTGGACGCGAGGTTTAAACGTATACCAATGTATGCGTTTACGAACGTAAACGTATACGTGTGGATGGAGCCATCAGGTTTCCAAAAAGTGCACGTATTTTATTTCATAAGAAACTAAGGTCCGGGGCTGGTAGGCAGTTTCTTAAATTTAAAGGTGGGCGTGTGATCAAATTTTGGCGATTTTTCAAACGTGAGTCCTTTTTGGGACACCTGGCACTATGCACCTATCTCTTTCAAAGAAACATTGATCATTTCGCAGAGGAAGGGTAAGTTAGATGTGAAAGTAATTAAGATATCAAAAGGTGCACGGCACAATTAAATGAAAATATCTAACTTCTTACCAAGCTAAGCTATTCAATTCAAAGAAAAAGTAACGCCGACACTATTTGTTTAAAAGATGTTGAGCCTATTATACCTCCATGGAAGACACCTTGCAACGGAACAAATTTAAAGTGAATGAACGGGGCTAGAAGTGAAATATGCCAATGGCAAATGTTCTTTTCAAACAATAGACCTTATCGACCATACCAGAAAGGGATTGGGGAAGCGGAATTTAGTGGGACCGTGAGTATGGCTTGTTCTATTTTTAAACTAGATGGCTATATTTACTTTGATATGTTTTGATTGTATCTAACGGCTATATATAACAACATTAGCAAATTGACAACATTTGAATTGCGTTTGAAGAATGACCTGCAAACACAGCAAGGATTTTCAATACAGAAAATAAATATTTTCAAATTTGCGGAAAGAAAGTTTTCTGTTTATCTGTGAATAGCTACTATTTATTGCCCATACAAAAGTTGCTTAGAAAGACCAGCATTTGTAACAGATTAAAGAGACATTGTTACCCAGGGTCCTTTGCAGGTACACTACAATTTCAGACCATCTAAAAATTAAATTTGGCCTGAACGTAAACTATAGATTGTTATATTCCATTAAAAATTTACAATACATGCCACGGATTACTCTACCTACAAACTATATAATACTACAAGGTGTCCCAAAAAAAAGTACTCCTGTTTGAAAAATCACTAAAATTTGATTACACAGCCGATCTTCGATTTTCTTTTTTTGACAAGTAGATCAAGGACCAAATTATTATCCAATGTATATATTAGCGAATTTAGCTCTTTTTAGGGCTACCTGGTTTTGAGTCATACTGCAAAAAAAGCATTGATGATTGCCAGATCAATTTCTTTGTGCATGTAACGCTTCTAGTTTGGTCATAAACTACAGAAAGAAATGCGCACTATCATTGGAGACTTCAATAATGATAAATAATCTGAAAAATTTGACTCTCACGCAAGATCGAGTATTTTGATTCAAAACTATAGCTCAAAATAAGGTTTTTCAACGTATGATTTCTCTACCTTGCTGTATCAAAGGCAAACATTTTATCATCTATGAATATTGTTGGGTGTTTGACAACAAAAGTCAAAAAGAAAATTTTATCAAAGGTTTGATGATCAATTTTTGGTGATTTTTCAAACAGGAGTACTTTTTTATGGGACACCCGGTACAAGGACGATACCATGAGGAGCAAAAGACTATGACTACCCCATGGCATTGTTTAAAGGTAATGTGTCCATGTAAGTACAGCTGCGTATACAATCTTGTCAAAATTTGCTGACGCGATGCTGACGAAGAGCCCGAAGAGCGCACTGTGATTGGTAGAATTTAACTGATCACATGCAAAACAATAATCTCAATTTCACAACGAGGCTGCCTGTTGTGAGACTTCGGGTTCATCTCTGGAATGGCAACAGCAAGTAAATCATGAATCTGCTTATATTAGACCTAGCTGTCTTTTTATAACTACTGTTATTTGATCACGTGAAATATCATGTGAAAATAGCAAAGTCGCTGTACTTACATGGACACATTACCTTTAAAAAAAGCTAAAAAATATAAAATATACATAAGTGCTACATACAATTAAAAAAGAAAAACGATAAACAATGTACTGTGGATAAACTATGGTAAAAACCCCGGGGGGGGGCGTACTCCATACTTGACCTGACGGTGTATGTGCCGCTCAACAAGGTGTCCTTTTGCGGTAAAAATTATGCGACAGGGTGTCCTTTTCTAAAGAAAATTATGCGACAGGGTATTATAATAGGTAAAACAATTATGCGACAGGGTATCACAAGCAAAAATTGCGTTCTACGCTGTATTTGAGAGGCAACATTTTTATGCGACTGGGTATACTTTTGGCCTATTTTTTATGCAACAGGGTGCAGGGTGTGGAGAGGTTTTCCTCACACCCCCGTCACTTCCCTAGTCAAGTACCCCCCCCCGGGTAAAAACTAAAAGTAAAGCAACAACTATAGATCCACCGTGCAGTAGTCGAACTGATAGAACAGTTCAATTCAAGTAAAATTACTTTATCACTTCAACTACCGCAGTGTGGATCCATGGTTTCCGCTTAGGCAAAGTCTGATTTTCAGGCCTGAAGTTTCAGCATGTCCGCAAAGGACACTGGGCGACAATGGCTCTTTTCTTTACGCGATTTTAAAGGGGCTCGGTCGTCAAACAGTAAACAAATCCGTAAACTCGCACGTGTCGGGGATTATCCATTGTTCATCCATTGTTCTCTGCAGTTTGTTTGGTGCCTTCACCCAAGCCACCAAAAAGCGACCGTTAAAAATGCACTTATATCCGAGCAATCGTAGAAGATATGCATGTTTGGTTTGTTCCTTAGTGAAGTACAATGATTAATGCCCAAACAGCAACATTCATTTTAAAAAAATACGAAAATCCTGTGTGATATCACCTTTCAAAAAACTGCAAAATCATCGTTTGTTTACATTTTGACGACGGAGCCTCTTTAAGTCCCCAAAATAACTCAACTGCAAATTCTCGTCCAAACCAGCAACTCTTATGATGAAGATTCAAGATTTTCTTGCCAAGAAACACGTTTGTCCATTTGGCCATGCTGCACACATTGCTTGATAAAAATTCTAATGTTATGACAAGATATTCCACGTTTAAAGGTCAGGACCAAAAAATCCGGCAGAATTTCGCTTGTTGTGAAATCTCTGGAAATTGCCATAACGGAAAAACAAATATTACAAATCAAAACAAACTATTAACAGCCTTACCTGTCTTTTTCTTTCCTGCCGTTTGCAATGCACCTTTTCTGAATTGAGATGCCTAAGGATAAAAGAGATTATTAAAGAGAAATGCACAACTTTAATATTGCATCAATTGAAGCATAAAAGTGAAAGCAAAACATCTAACTGAATCTATCTCAAAGCAAAAGATACTAAAATTAAATATGATGTATTGGGAACATCTTTGCCAAAGGATT